>CAACVS010000689.1:84546-100806 GCA_900660405.1 Pseudo-nitzschia multistriata | reverse complement strand
TGGAAACTTGTGGAAGAATGTTCGAATCAACTTGTTCGTGCTCTGGCTGAATCGGATAACCCAGTCGAGAATGATGATGACATATACAATAAATCCACAGAGCTTGAAGCTCTGTGGATACCCTGATTTCAGTATAACTGGTAGCAAAACATGCTACAAAAAGGTGGGGTTGGGACCAAACTCAGACAACAACGGCCAACATAATTTGGAATCCAGTGAATGGACCTATTCAAAAAAGGAATTGTGCCAACTCCCCAAACCTGCTAGGCTCCAATTAAATTGGTGTTGGTGGCTTCATGTGCAGAGTTCACAACAAAGTGCAGTGGAGTATGCTGGAAAAATTGGCTGTTGACAATGGACTAGATTTTCTGATGAAGAGCTTTATCAATTGGTGCACAACGGAAAAATTAAATGTACAGTAAAAACAGTTGTCTTCCTATCACTGTTCAGTGTCTGTTGGGGACCAAGATACATCCATTAGAGTGAGGAGTTGAACCCTTAGTTAACATTCTACATGTTTTTCTACTCCTGTGCATTGATTTTGGGCTATCTTTTTACTGTAAAATGACTAGTTAGACTCAACACATTCCAGTCCCACAACGGACACTTTGCACATGAACAGCTATTTTCAGTTCACAAAATTAACTGCTGTATCATCAGAAGCATTTCTCCATGCTATTAACATGATGTGTCAGTCCCATTTTTTTCTCCCCAAATTGATTGAGAACAATACATCCTGCTGTGGAATTGACCCCAGCATTCTGGAAGCCTCAGAATCTTAATTAGGCTCAGTATCATCAACAACCTCCTCATCACTTGACCTTTATTCCTCCTCAAACAAAGTTTCAACAACATCTGATTCTAACTCAAACAAAGCTGCTTCAAAGGCAGAAGATTGGGACTTCATGAGTGCTCTGGCTGTTGTTACTGCTGGTTGTTGTGTTGTCCTTGGTGAACTAGTAGTAGTAGCTACTAGTACTATTAGTAGTACTAGCGTTGCTGATAGTAGTAGCGTTGCTGCTAGTACTACTACTACTAGTAGTAGTAGTATAGCGTTGCTGATAGCGTTGCTAGTATAGCGTTGCTGATAGCGTTGCTGATATTGTTGCTGATATTGTTCCTGATAGTGTTGCTGATAGTAGTGTTGCTGATAGATAGTAGTGTTGCTGATAGTACGGGAGTGTGCTGATAGAGTTCCTTGTTAAGTGATGCTGACAATGCTAGTAGATAAACGTTCACAAAAACGGGATTAGTGGGGCAATCAATTGTTACTGGATTCGTAGTACGAATGCCCACGTCATCTGATCGCTTCTGTACGGTCCAAACGAACAGAACCATCAGCAGCACTAACTCCGCCACCAGCCCTAGATTGCATTTCACAACTGGATCGCCGCAATCCTCAGAGTCAATCTATTGTTTCATCTTCGAACGCAGCTCCATTCTATGATACCGGAAACAGAAACAGAAATAGATATATCCACAACATAAATTGCGACAAACAACAATAATCCCCCAAGAAAAAAGAAGCACGGTGTAGCGTGCTGTTGAGAACCAGGAAAAGCGGAGCCCAGAAGCAGAGCTGTCAAATTAATTCTGGTTCCAATCCTTGCCGAAACAACGACACTAAAATAGAAGCTCCAGTCAGTTCAATACAGACACACACGCCGTGAGAGGACGCTTGTCGCTCGAAACCAACCCTTGTGCCTTCTATGTCATGTGCAATTACGCAGAAATCAAGAAAGAGAAGAGCGACACCGACATCAGCGACAGTAACGGAAGAAAACGGGAACGGGCAAGGAACGATAACATGGACAACGAGAGCAAGGATCCTCTCCATCCCACCAGAAGCGACGGTGACAATGATCGCATCGGAACAGAATCCCGCCCGGCCAACATGATGGCCAGCGCCCCGTGGTGGTCCAGGGTGATCTTTCGCTGGCCATATCCTCTGCTCAAGCTCGGGCTTGAACGACCGCTCGAGGAAATCGACCTCCCGGAAATCCTTCCGAAGGATACCTCGCGGTACAATAGGGAATACCTCATGGAGCTGTGGGATCGCGAAAAGGAACGGTGTCGGAAAAAGAACCAATGCCGAACAAGCGGCAGCAGCCAACAACCACCCCTGAAACCCTCCCTCCACCGCGCCATTCTGAGGGATTTTTTCCATTCCATGTGGTACATCCAGCCGTGCATGTTTCTCTCCTCGACCGCCAAGATTGTCCAGGCCTTATTCCTTGGAAAACTTATCGAGTCCTTCGAGGTGAGCGGGGCAAACACCTCCGGATACATATTTGCGGGGGTGATTGTAGCCTGTGGGATTGTGGTTTTGTTCGAACACCGTAAGTTTGCGAAGTCGAGAATGGTTGAGAGTCTCTGGCACAAGTCGACGTTTTGTTTCCTGGTTCAGGTGCATCGGATTGTGAAATTTCAAGCGAGAACTTTGAAGCAGCATTTGTGGTGCCGCATTGAACGCAGCAATTGAATTATTAAGCGATCCCTTTGCTTTGTGTCACAACTGACGTTTTTGTACATCGGTCGTTCTTTGCTGATTTATTTACTGTCGCCGTCGTCATCGCTCCACGAAGACCACATCTTCTTCGTCACCTGGAGGAAGGGAATGCAGCTTCGTGTGAGCTGCGTAGGCGCGATCTACGGGAAGTGTCTGAAACTAAGCAGCACCCACCAGGAGACGAACGCGAACTCGGGCCGGATCATGAACCTGGCCTCCAACGACGTGGAACGGTTCCTGCTGGCATCCCTTTTCATCAGTTACCTGATCTGGAGTCCCCTCCAGGCAATAGCTATTCTGGTAGTCGGGTGGTTTCAGATGGGCCCGGCCTTTGCGGTCGGCTTTTGCCTCCTTATTTTTGGGTTTGTCCCCTTTCAATTCTATTTGTCGAATCGCTTTGCCTTTTTGCGGTCCAAGATCGCCGCCATTACCGACCAGCGCGTAAACTTTGTCTCGCAGGCTGTTCAGGGGGCCCGGGTGATGAAAATGAGCGGGTACGAATACCGGTTTTTTGATCGCATCTCGAAGGGCCGACACAGAGAAGTTGCCCAGATCATCCGGGCAACCAACCTAAAGGCCCTGAACGAAGCGTTGTTCTTTGCCTGCAATATTGTGGTGTCGCTGGTCATCTTTTTGATGCACGTTGGAGTTTTCGATGGAACCCTTTCTCCCGGAAACGTCTACACGGTCTTCACACTGGTCAATATCTTGCAGCTCGAGCTGACCAAGCATGTGTCCCTCGGCGTCATGGGCGTCAGCGAGGTTTACGTAAGCATCTCTAGGATCCAAAAGTTTTTGGAATTTCCCGAGCGGCCCGCGGGAAACACCAGTAAATGCGTTGCTAATTTGCTCTCGGGGGAAGGAAAAATGGATAGAGGCCCAAAAGGTGCCGACGATCTTATCGCAAGCAGCACTGACTCGGAACCAAACGACCAGAAAATCGCCATTTCCTTGTCGAATGTGGACTGCTATTGGAACCAGGTGAAGGCATGCGACTCCAGAAGCGACGAAAAAGTCTCGCCAACGGGACCAGAGCTTGATATGGTCAAACCGGCATCGACATCTAGCAGCGAGAAAGAGGAAGAAACGGAATCAGCTATAGATTCGGGTCTCGTTTCTGCTCTTTCCGATATTTCATTGGATCTAGAACGAGGTCGACTAACGTGTGTCATTGGAACGGTCGGATCTGGAAAATCCGCACTCTTGCAAGCAGTGGTTGGTGAATTGCCTGCCTATCGCGGGAGCATCTCATTCATAAGCGAAGAAGGGAGCTACCAAACGTCTAACAGTAGCAGACAGAAAATATCATACGCAGCCCAGGATCCATGGATCATGGACGGTACCGTCCGAGAGAATATTACAATGGGACTCTCCTTTCGGCAAGAATGGTACGACAAAGTTGTGGACGCATGTGGGTTGCGGATGGACTTTTCTCTCTTTCGGGACGGGGATTCCACCATTGTGGGGGATCGCGGTGTTCAGTGCAGCGGTGGTCAGCGGGCCCGAATCGGCCTGGCACGTGCCATCTACCGGGATGCCGAGGTGCTCGTGGCCGATGACCCACTCTCGGCCGTCGATGCCAAGGTCGGCCGACAGATTTTTCAAGAGGCCCTGCTGGGGCTTTGTGTCAATCAAGGAATATGTGTGTTGCTGGCTACTCACCAGCACCAATATGTGCATAACTATCGGTGCGTTCTGATGGTGGATGGCCGCATTGGGTGCAGAGGGTCCTATGCGGAATGCCTCGACGCAGCCGGAGGAAAATTGTCGATTCACGAGGCCGCCGACATTGATGACACCTCGATTAACAAATCTCAGTTGGGCGAGGATGATGCGGAAGAGCAAATGCGAACGCCAATTAGGGATGCTCGAGAGAGCGTTGTAAAGACAAGCAACGACGAGATCGGAAACATAGAAGTAGAAGTAGAGAAGAGTGCTGGCAACACCGCAGCGAAAGAAGAATCCAAAGAAGGGACGAATCGCGGTGTTGTAGAATTTGAGACTTACAAGAATTATATTTACGCCATGGGCGGATGGCCGGTGGCGGCGTTCCTGCTGTTCACTTTTTGTACAACGCAGGGCGTCGCTCTCTGGACAATCATCACCATGGGATTGTGGGCCGAACTGCCTCCGCAAGAGCAACGGTCTTGGAATATTGTGGGTCTGATCATTGGACAGGTTTGCATGGCGATCCTTTTATCGACATTCCGGGCCTTTCTTTCTTTTTTTATGACTATCAAGGCATCCAAGAATCTGCATGACGATATGGCCAAGGCGGTGCTGAGAGCCAAAATTTCATTTTTCGATACCAACCCGTAAGTTTGAAACCATCAATGACTTTGATTCTGATCGAAAAATCGGATTAACTTATTGCAGGTCCAGCGAAAACTTGCTCTCGTCTGAACGTTTTTGTGTTTTTTAAATCTTCTCCTTGTCGATCGCCTACAGAACTGGGAGAATACTCAATCGATTCTCTGCTGATGTAGGGACCAATGACGACTTGTTGCCTCAAACGCTTTTCGATTTTTCGGTGATTTTCTTTATGGTTATTGGGGCTGTGTTTACGACACTGATCACACTCCCCTTTGTACTCTTGGTGATGCCGCCCCTCATTTATTACTTTATTGTTATGCGGCGGATTTTCGTCACAAGTTCACGAGAACTCAAACGCCTCGAGGGCGTAGCTCGATCCCCAATTTTTGCCATGATGAACGAGTCGCTTAGCGGCATCGGTACTATACGAGCGAATGAAGCGGGGGACTATTTCACCAAAAAGTTCGAGGAAGTACACGATTCGCACACCAGAGCCTTCTTTTCCTTTACTTCATTATCAGTATGTTTCTTTCAAGTCGTCTAGGATGAAAATGCTTGTTAGGTTTGTTTCGAATAATTGCAGAAATATCTCTCACTTCATGATCCACTTTTGGCAATTCGATTTTACTGAAGCGATGGGTTGGTTTTCGGATGGATGCGCTTGCATTCTTGCTGATGTCTTCTGTATKGTATGTGATTGGTTTCCTGTGTTTTTTTTTGTGTTGCTCAAACTCACTTCGGATCAGATGCACGATTGTTGATTGCCAAGCAATTTCATTTTTCGGTCATCCACCGTGCCAACACAATACATATTCGTTCCATTCTTTTACAGCTTTTTCTCAGTATTTTTCCAAACCCAAGGATGGTTCACTGTTGATCCTGCTATCTTGGGATTATCCATCTCAATGCTGTTGCAGTTATGTTCTGCCTTCCAATGGTGCATTCGACAGAGTGCCGAGGTAGTGAACCAAATGGTTGGTGTTGAACGAGTCTTAGGATTTGGAAAACTAGAGCCTGAGGCCCCGCTTGAATTAGAAAGTGACAATAACCTGGACGAATTTTGGCCGATGGAAGGTGCGATAACTGTAAAGGATCTTGCCGTTCGGTATAGGCCTTCTTTGCCTTTGGCATTGGACGGAGTTACATTTTCGGTGCCTAGCGGTTCTAGGATTGGCGTCGTAGGAAGAACAGGTAGTGGCAAATCAACTATCGTCCAAGCATTATTTCGTCTATTGGAAGCCGAAGATGGACAAATCAATGTGGATGGTTTCAATATCGCCGAGGTTGGACTCCACCGCATACGTACTTCTATATCTGTCATTCCGCAGCATCCAACTTTGTTCAGTGGATGCACAGTTCGAGAGAACCTTGACGTATTTGGCTTGCATTCCGAAGAAGAAATCTACAAAGCGCTGAAAAGTGCTCACCTGGGCGAAGTCATTGCCGAACTGCCAAAAGGAATCGACTCCGTTGTGACCGAAGGAGGATCCAACTTTAGTGTTGGACAGCGACAGCTGCTTTGCCTTGCCCGCGCCATCCTTAGCAAGAACAAGATCCTGATCCTTGACGAGGCAACCGCGTCAGTCGATAGGCGGACTGATCAAATGCTTCACGAATCTCTGCACGAATCTTTCGGCAACGCTACGATTATTGCCGTCGCTCACCGTCTGGACACTGTCATAGATTACGATTACATTTTGGTGTTGGGCAAAGGTAAAGTACTGGAATTTGGGTCGCCTGCTGACCTTTTAAGGAAAAATGGTGGGGCGTTTCACACGATGGTGGAAGACACCGGGGAGATCACTTCGAATGAATTGCGAGAGCGCGCATTCGTGAATGAACGGTGATCATTGTACTTGCAGGGGCCTAACTGTGCTAGGCAACAAAAGAACATGCAGCTGCACTTCAAAAGAAGTCGCTGATATTTTTCAAGTCATTACGAAGCGCATGCAATCTCATGCAGTTCTAGGTCATTTGTAAAATTAAAATCTCCTTCCACGGTGAGTGCAGCTTATTCACCACGCCAATACATGAAGACAACTAAGAGTTCCTGTTGCCCTTGAAGATTCCTTTGGTGATGTTTGGCATTCAGGCTGCAAATCAAATGGAGGTTGGAACCCAAATATGTTATTTTAAGATTTCAATGAGATAATACATGGGTAAACTTGTATGACAAAAAGTACACAAATTTTCTCCTCCATTTTCAGTCACAACAGGCTATGGCTCTTTTCTCAAGAAGGTTTCTGTGCATGAACACTTAGTTGTCAATTGTGACCCCTGACTCATTCAGAAGACATGGCGAACAGTTTTACGGACTGCCTGATAGTAGCTACAGCAGTACTTCTATTTTCTTTTTGTAATTTTCTTTAGTCGTATCACCTCAACCCATAAGGTACGGATGTGGAAAAAGGAAAAAGATCTTCAAGTGTGCCTAACAGCACACACTGAGCCTGGTCCACTTTTCTGCACAGAAGCAGACCTGACACTCTGTATGGAGGAAAAGGTTATCCATTGAGACCCCCAGGGTTTAATCACAGTTCCCACACATTCTGAGCCCAAAACAGCCGCACTAACAGCTGCAGCAGCCACCCTGACTGATAACCAGTTGAAGGCCAGAATCATGTGTGTGGTTAGATCTACAACTTATATGATTACAAATGAGTTGTGACTGATCTGTGATCATACTATTTGCATGCATGTATTATTGATAAATACTACACTAACAGTATCTTTAATATCCACATGCAATTTATTCAAATGGGAGCTGGTTTCCTTTGATAACCCAGCAGTCACTATTACAAATAGTGACCTGGAACTAGCCAGATCTGTAGCGCAAAAGGATATCCTGGCCCAAGCTGCAGATGTATGCAAACGGACTACGCTCAACCTGTATGATAACATGGCAACAGTTCCAAAAAGCTTGCAAGCTGCTTTTCTGCACATCTCACCATCCACAATTTGCTGGCAAGCAGCAAAATTGCAACATGCCGCAATCACTCAGTGCTGGGTCCCTATGTGTTGGGGGCGCCATGGCTTTCCTTAAAGGACGTTGTGGCACCAACATCATCAAAGTCCTCACAAAATGGCACAGTGATGTCATGGTGTATCATCTCCACCAGCAGTCCGTCCCTCTTTTTCAGCCCCTAGCGTCCCTCATTCAACAACGGCACAAACTCCTTCCTCCTGGATGAAAGCCTCCCTGCCACACCTTCACACACAGCCGTCCGCCTCATCCTCTATTCCCAACCCTCACTTTGCTCCCTCCCTCTTGCCTTTGGCCTAAGGCAGCTAGTACTGTCTAGCTGGTGTGCTGCTAGTAATACAGAGCAACTGCTGCTTCCTTTTGCTGCCAGGGGAGATACCCTAAATCCTAACATGTTATTAGTAGTAGGGTTCCTCATCCATGTGGCAGATGGGGTAGGATTTTGCAGTTTCCCCTAGCACCGGCTTAACACACCAACGCATCCTATACTGGTAGACCTAGGGGATATGGTAACCTATCAGGGGACTCGTTATGGAGGCTGTTTCCTGCAAGAAACAGCTTTTGTTCTTTGTAAAAACTATGAGTTACATCTGCTAAAAAGAAGAATGATAATAATATAAAATGGGAACAAGTAGGAAGATTCTAGAAGCCCGCTGTCCAGATTGAATTCAATTGCACTGAACTCGTGATACGATAGCACCATACAATTACAACAACGCCATGTCCTTCATTGCATCCATCAAGAGATTCACCGTCGATATCCCACTGACGGTACTGAATGGAGCGACCGCTATCGGGGTGATCACGACCACCACGGCTCTGCTGTTATATTGGAGGTCAATCGAGAAGCACAAGGAGGAATTCAAATCAAAGCTCGCCAGGAGTCTTGTCTACCGAGACCCCGATTCGAAGTCTACGAAAGCAATTAAGATCCTTGAGTTGCACCCCGATTTTGTCAGAGAGCACTCGTCCTCGTGGCAGCTGAAGAGTCTTGGACAGTACCTGAGCACGCTTCGATTCATTACCGAGAAGACGGACGACAAGAGCAGAAGCGATGGTGACAAGAACGAAGCGACGGAAAAAGAGAGCAACTCTAGGCTCGTCCAGGCGCTGGAACGAGAACTCTACGTTCTCATGGCGGCACTGCTGATGAAAACTCTAGGAGAAACCATGGGCGCGGTGTTCTTGCCCGTGATGGGGTCGGGACAGGCGGAGTCCATCATAGGCGCCGTTTCGTCGAAGATTGTTCATTACATCATGGCGCAGATTCTAGTGGATTCCAGGCACACGGAGGACTGGGACCCGACCGAAGACCGGGCGGCGATGCCATTGAATGTGTCCGAAGTCATCAGGTAAGTGAGTTGGCGTCGGTTGCTTGATGCTTGACCACGAAACCAAACCACTCGGCAAACTGAAACAACTCGAAACCATGAAAGCAGCTCAAATTATATTACCAACAACTGCTCATTGCTTGAACGATCCAATCAATCGATTAATCCGTCCAAACAACGATCTATCAACCAACCCTCAAATCTGTTTGACGACGATATGGTGTCTACGTAAAGTTTCGTCAACCTGAATCAGAAATTGACCGATGGAAACCAGATGAGTTTGTCGCCTCTGCAATGGATGCAGAAGGGAGAAATTGGCTACAATCCTACCTATGACACACCAATCACCTCGGGGGACGAGGGAACAGAACAACCACCGGTCCTCGTTCCCAACCCATTCGTGGTCGAAGAGCATTTCGAAAAAGCCATAGCAGGAATGGAAGATCGGATCCGTGGGTCCGGGGCCACCTACGATCCCAGCGATCGATCCCACCCAGAGCCAGTCCCCATTAACAACACGATATTGCCCGACCTGCACATGGGATGGGGAGACGCCAAGGTTACCCACACCAAGCGAGAGGTTCTCTGCAACCGACTCTTTGCCGTTTTGTTGACAAAACTCTCCTATAATTACGAACTCCGCAAGACCAAGAAAACCGACAACATCGACGACGACAGCGGGGAGCCGTACTTCGTGGTTCAAATGGACGGGAAAAACTGCGTCTTCCCCGATCAGTTCGTCGAAGTGCTGTATGACACGGGGCACTCGATCGAGGTCTGCCCCCGGTCCACGATTACTACTTTTGGCCTCGCCGCCTGCGTCAAGGAAAAGGACGGAAGCTGGACGAATATTCCCCTGGCCTTTTTCTTCCGGACGGGATACGAGAGCAGCCACCGGAGACCGGCCTACTTCCATCCCCTGCACGGGGGCATCGATCTCTCCATCGAGGGGGCGCTCGTCGGGAACAACAAGGACACCGGCGAGCCTCGAAAATGCGACATACAGTTCTACATGGCCATCGAGGGCATGTGCGGCTGGCAATCGAACCACAACCCCGACGTTCCGTGGATCGAGCGGGTGTCAACCTGCGACCCTTACACCAGAGAACAGGCACTGGCGGCGGTGCGCATGTCCGGGATCATGGGGTGCACCTTCAACCGGATCGGGACCGACATGGACCTCCCCTTTGGCGGCTACGGGGTTCTGGGTGTCTGCAACGACACGGCGGCTCTCATCGACCGCGCGGTCAGAGGGTCGACCAACATGTATCCCCTCCTCTCCACCGGTCGCTACCTGATGCACATTACCAGGTTTCTCATGGCCTTCCACGACACGATTGCCGGGGCCGACGAGCACGGGGCCGGAGCGGAGGGCGACGGCGATTGCTGCAAGACGCATCAGATTGCTTCCGACACACTCCGCCTCGTCAGCGCGGCCTGCAGCATGGAGAGCGACATTCACTGTGCCCCACACGGCATGGCAGGAGCGGCGAGGAGGTACCGATCGAACTACCCCAGACCCTTCTTCCAGATCACCGACGACAGTCAGAGTGTCATGGACGAGATCGCGAGGGAGTACGAGGACCTCGAAACCACTGTGCAAACCAATATTCCCTAGCACAGCAAACGAGGATCGATTCGATTCGATCGGATCGGATCATTCTTTCTATTCCCTCCGTGGCTTTGTCTCCCGCCTGGTCCTGAAACAATATCCAACCATATTTTAACCGCAACTGTGCACAGCTCGCCCTTCCTTCCCTTCCTTTTATTGTCCTAGAAGTGATAAATAAATAATGTACGTGCAGCATAATGTAAACAACTATCGATTTCTCTGTATGAAGTACAAAATGAGCAGCGTTACGTGTGAACTGGTAACTAATATAATAGCTTTTCTTGGAAAATGCTTTTTTATTGGTTTTTGTTGTTACTGTTTTTTTCAGTGAATTTTTACTCTTTTTATTTCGATTTTTTCCTTTCGTTTCGTCTTTTTTGTCATTCTTTTTTGGGGTGTACCATAGAATTGTTGCTGTTTGGTCAAGATTTCTGTGTGTGTTTCGCTTTCCATCCGCAGAAAATGTCGAGAAGCCACCTGCAAATTCTTGGCCAGGCCTGGCCTGGCCTTGCTTGACTTACCTTGTTCCTAGCAAATGCCGCCTGATTCGATTCGATTCCATTCGATTCGTCCGAATGAAACAGTGCCTAGTAGTAGGGATGGTAGCCACGCCCCCGGCCGCCCCGTCCTCCCCGGTAGCCTCCGCGGTATCCGCCCCGGCCCCGTCCTCCGCGGCCGCCCCGGTAGCCTCCCCTGCCGGCGTAGCCACGTCCTCCTCCCCGGCCCCCGCCGTCGTCGCCTCCCTGCTGGTAGTGGTATCCCGCCACGTTGACGCGCTTCGGCATGACCTTGAGGTTCCGTCCCTTGAACTCCGACCCGTCCAGCTTGGTAGCGTTCTCGACCGCTGCCTCCGTCTGGCGGTGGTGGTTGTTGTGTTTGTGGTTGGTGGTTTGTCATGTATCGAATCGGGTCGCAACGTGTCGGTAGTTGCGGGGAACAAACAAGTAAAAAGAGAAATAGTAACAAACACACACCACGCATGCCATGGCAAAAGGAGAGAGTTAATTTCGAGGAAACGAATTGTCGAAAGCGAGGGAACAAAACAAAAGAAATAAACACCCCAACACACAAGAACGGAGCACATGGATGGTGAACGGCAGCAACAGATTGGATTGCTCGGATCCAAGCAAGCACCGTGGTTTACGGGGGACGAGCAGGGACAGAAACAGACAACGCGGTACGGCACGGATTCTCCGACTTGGCGCTTCATCGATGGAATCAATGTTCCCGATTCCATAATTAGTTCCCTCTTTTTGAGATCCACGCCACTTTTTGAAGTTCGTTGTCGCCGGTCCACCAACCAGTCAGTCAATAATCTCTAAATCATACCTGAAACTCCAGGTAAGCATAACCTGTGGTGGGTGAATTAGCGCGTGATTTAATGGGTGAGATTTTCAGCGATGGTTGCATTTCGCACAAGCGCAAACACAACACAACACAACACAGCACAGCACAGCACAGCACAGCACAACACAACACAGCACAACGCGAGGCAAGACAAGACAAGACGTGACAAGACAAGACGTGACAACACAAGGCAGGTTGACGCACCCTTCGGTTTTCCCGTGTACTTGTTGCAGACGATAGTCACCCGCTCGACCGTCCCACAGGCCTCAAAGTGGCCGAGGAGTTCCTCGGGGGTCGTGCTGTAGTCGACCTGCCCGACGTAGATGGAGGTCGCCTCCCGGCTTCCACCCTCCCCCTTGTCGGCCTCGCTTCCTCCCGTATCACCGCCTCCGCCATTGGCGCCGGGGGTGGACGCGGATGCCTCCCCGGGTTCTTTTTTCTTTTCCAGGTCGTCCGTTTCCCTGGTGATCCGGGCGGCCTCGGCCTCCATGCGCTCGATTTCCTTTTGAAGCTTCTCGAGGTCTTCCTCCTCGTTGTCCTCGTCCGCGGCGGCGGGCGGGGTTGCTGTTGCGGCTGCGGCGGTTTCTTCGCTCATTGTGGCTGTCAGTGTGGCTCGCGGTTTGTGGTTGGTGGTGCTGCGTATTCAGTCTAGCGCAGTGGTGTCGGTTGGTGAACGACGTTGCGTGCCCACGAATGCCGTCGACGCAAGACAAAATAATACTAATAGTACGATAATACCAATAGTACGATACGGGTACCAAATTTTAAATTTTTGCAACCGAGTTCTTTCTCAAAACGGTCGGACGAGTCCCCTGGTACTTAAAGTACATAGGATTTTACATAGGCTACAACACACTACTTAATTCTACGCCATTTACCTCTGTACTTACATGTGCTACATATTTTGTGGTAAGAATTCTACACACCAGCAACTGTATTAGCTTTTCTGTTGTGGTTGCATCCGTACCTCTTTTAGTTGCTTAAGACAGAGCATTTTATACAGAGAATGCAACCATTTTGCAACAACTCCCTCTTTTAGGAGAGGTGAGTTTCGCTAAAAAATTAGCTCACAAAATAACTCAACTGTTACTACTACTAGTAGTAGCTGCCTAAAATCCTTGTACGGCTACAGCAAAACAGCAAAAACAAGCAAGTACTATAGAAAAGCAGAAGCAGTAGCAACAACAACAACAAGCAAATGGTAACAGCGCAACAACAAGCAACAGGGTGTTTTCCACCGGCTCGCAAAAGGCAGCAGGGGGGGGGGGNGGGGGGGGGGGGCTGTGATGCCTCCACGAGATGCGAATAGCCACCAGGTCAATGGAGGAGGTACCACAAGGTTTTTCTAGAGCCTGGTGGCTCCACAATGACCTAGTAATAAGTGGTACTATCTGAGGGTGTGTTGCACCAATCCAACAGGGAGATAGATCACCCAATGGTATTCATTCGGTTGCACCGCTCCTGTATCGTCTGGGTCTTCTTTGTTCCTTGGCTTACTGCTGCATTTTGTTAGTAGTTCAAATGAGCCTGGGGTTTGTTTTTAATAGTAAACCTCTGGATTCATCCTGTGTCTGAGTTGACATTGAGGATCATTCAGCCGATGTGCATGGATAGACTCCCAAGTTAATGGAATGTCTGTTTCTATAACCAGGGGAAGGTTTAAGAGAGACTCGTGTAGCTCTTGCTCTAGGAAGAAGACATCTCCTGCAGTGACCACTGGTGCAGTGAGCTCCTTGAAGTTGACTATTACACCATGCTGTTGCTCATACATTTCCTTTCTTCATCCACACAGTGCATGGAGACATCCTGGGCACTATGGAAAAACAATCTGCAAGGACATTGCCCTTGCCTGGTATGATGTATCTCCATGTCGTGATATCAAAATCCTCTATGACAAGGTGCCATCTGAGAACCCTTGCCTGAGGTAGGATTCTTATGGTTTGTGTAGATATTGAGTTGACAACAATGCAACATATTCTGATACTCTCAAAAACACAAAATCACAGCTTGCACCTCCTTCTCCATGGTAGAATACTAGTAGTTGAGCTGAGGAGCCTTGTCTAGTAGCTTCTTAGACCAATACTAGGCAATTGGTTGTTTGGCACCAGATGGTTGCTGAGTCTACAAAATGGCTGTGCCAAGCTGGTAATCAGAGGCATCAGTGTAGATATCAAAGGGCAAATTCAAATCTGGAAAGATGTTGATTGCATCATGAGCTAACAAAGCCTTCTGCGCCTTCATATCACTCCTTGAACACTTTGTCACTAGCAAGTACTATCCAAACATAAGGACTGGAACCTACCAGGGCTGTGAGTGGAGCCAGTACTAGATGAGACCTCCAGGGCCACATTAATTTGTAGTGGTTGACTGCACCAAGAAAGGACCAAATCTGCTCTTAGTTCTTTGGGGTTCCCATCTTGAGAATCCCACCAACTTTCTTCTGCCATGGCTAGTACTAATCCAATAGCCTAGGAAATCTGACTCCTGAACAGCCCACTCACATTTGAGTGGGTTGTACTTCATACCATTGGATGCTAGGCCTTCCAGGATTGAATCAAGTAGCACCATGTGATCCTCAGATGTAAACCTCCACGTCTAGACCATGGAGGATCTTAGTGATAAAATCCTGAGCATAATGAGGTGATGATTTCAACCCCATAGGCAGTTGGAGGCATCAATATTTGCTGTGTTCAGTAGTTAGGGTGCAAATCTTTTGGCTCTAGTACTCATCTAACTCAAAACAGTGGAACATCATCAATAGATCTATTTTGGTAAACTAGTCATAGCCTCTTCTTCTGTTCATAATGTCAGGGATCATAGTAGGTAGAGAGAACTTTGGTCTTCTAACCAGCTTGTTCAGCTCACTTAGATCCACTAGCCATCAATCCCTGCCATCTGTTTTACTAGGTATGATGAATGAAGGGGAATCCCCATTTGGAATCAATTGTCAGTGCTATAACACCCTCATCCACTAGATGTTGCCATTCCTTCTTGAATACCTCCCTACGTCTATAGGGAGCCAGATAGGGTTTCTTTCAAACCAGCTGTGTGCCTGGGATCAGATCAACATGGATCTTTTCATGTCGGTATCTTCCCAGCTTGCCATCCAATAAAACTTGGTATTTGGCCAGTACATCTTTAAAGGCCTGGCATTGAGGCTTGGAAATGTGTTCCTGTTGAGAAGCTACTTGCTCCACAGTGACTTCTTGGTATTTGGTGTCAAGAATCTGTGTGATGTTAGCACCAAGAGACTGGCGTCCTGCCAGAAAGTTCTTGACTGTCTGGCCAGATGGAAGATGGAACTCTAGGAATCCTCCATCTAGTAGTTCATCATCGTCTTCTGCCAGCCACAAAGTGTCTGCTATGTTTCAGGGATCATTGAAGTGATCTGGTGGTCTCATCTCAATGGATCTATTGAGCCACCAATTGGTCTGTTTAGTAAAGAAGAGATCTATTTCAGCCATTCTGAGGAAGTCGATTCCAAGTATCATGTCATAGTTACAAGGTGCATTAAACAGTCTTGCATTTATTCCCCATTTCCAAACTTGGGCAAGCGCATGTGTGATTTCAAAGCTTCCTTGGGCTGTTGTGGTGGTTACTGTGAGAGCAGTTACATTGCATCTGAAGTCTTTGCTGGGCATTGTGCCTGAAGGGAGGCAACACTCATGACTAAGGCACATGGTACCGCCACTGTCAAGGACGAGTACACGGAAGGTTACTAGTACTACTAGTACTACAGGCTGCAAGGCAAGAATGGGAGTAGATAAGCACCCAAACACTGCTTTGAGCATAGAGCTATGAAAACTGATACTAGCTAGATCGTGCTCGCAGAATGCACGAGATTACGTGTACTCTTAGTAGGTGTTAAGTGTGTATGAAAATTGAAATTATAAGATTAGAATTATCCGTAGAATACCAAGCGCGTTCACGAGAATTCCGAAGTTCCGATCAGAACCTCATGTAGACCTGGTAGGGAATCTACATGGAGGTTCTCTATTCCGGACTCGTGACATCTCTATTCTTCGTGAGGTATTCTCGAATAATATCTTAGACCTCTCACGATCCTCAACTGAGGGATCGTATGATACATATATATGAATAGTATATTATGATACGTAGGTAGGAATGGTATGTCCTTCTATTCCGAGGGAGCATCGTATGTACG
>CAACVS010000689.1:62027-79931 GCA_900660405.1 Pseudo-nitzschia multistriata | reverse complement strand
ATTCTTATTGTTTGGTTTCACCATGGTCGATGTGATATTTTTGGTTGTTTTTCTTAAGGGTTGATTATTTCGATACACGAAAATCACTTAGTAATTACTGTGCACGAGATATACACGAAAATCACTTAGTAATTACTGTGCACGAGATTACGTGTACTCTTAGTAACAGTGTGTATGAAAATTGAAATTATAAGATTAGAATTATCCGTAGAATACCAAGCGCGTTCACGAGAATTCCGAAGTTCCGATCAGAACCTCATGTAGACCTGGTAGGGAWYCTACRTGGAGGTTCTCTATTCCGGACTCGTGACATCTCTATTCTTCGTGAGGTATTCTCGAATAATATCTTAGACCTCTCACGATCCTCAACTGAGGGATCGTATGATACATATATATGAATAGTATATTATGATACGTAGGTAGGAATGGTATGTCCTTCTATTCCGAGGGAGCATCGTATGTACGYATGCTTCCTCTTCAATACGTACGTATCCTATCCAGCACGTACGTATCCTATCCGGTACGTACGTATCCATTGCACAGAATGCAGTAACAAATGTAACAACCAAAGAGAAGGATCCATGGATTACTACTAGTAGTAGTACTAGTATTAGTACTACTATCGTACCGCAGTTGTGACCACTCTGATCCAAGGAGCGAGGCTCCAGGTGGACGCCGAACATCGGCGAAAGATCTGCTGGATCCGAGCGGCACCATTCTATCGATCGCAAGCAAAGTGTTGTAACCTTAAGTATTCGAAATCCCGGATGTGCGGGTCTCGGGTTTTTATCGCCCTCGTCACAAGAAACAGAAAGAAAATTGTGTCCAATCCGCGGCCAATTGCCCACGGCACGTACGATAGGGTACTATGGGATACGGTGCGGCACGTAGTGGTACGTACCCGTGTACCCGTAGCGTAGCATACGGTAGTTTCCGGCTACCGTTACGACACCGGAAATTGGAAATTCCCAACCTGTTTCATTTCGGAATGCGATTTTCGATGCGATTTTCGATGCGATTTTCAAACACACACACACAGACACACACAGACACAGATACACACACCGCCATGGCGGCACCCACAGCAACAGCAGCAAGAACAACAACGGCTTCCGCCGCGTCGATCGCCCTCGCCCCGAGAAGGAACGGGAGCGACGATTCGCTTCCCGGCGGAGCCGCGGGGAGCGCCCCCTACACCTTTTCCAGCGCGGCCCTGCGGAAAAAGGGCGGTCGCAAGGGTGGACGGAGGGGCAGGTCGAGGCTCCGCAACAAAAAGATCGTCACCGAGGAGGAAGCCGCGGAAAAGGCCGCGAAGGGCGGCACCACCGAGACAGTAACCACTGCCAGCGGCAGCGGCAAGCGGAGCTACCTGTCCCGGTCCTGCTCGACGTCCTCGCTGCCGGCCTCCTTTGGGTCCGGTGCGTCCTCGCTGGCGCCGCAGCCAAGGGCACCGCCCCCGCCGCACGAGCTGGACCTCTCGTCGGCCGTCCGGGTCCGGGACACGAAAAAGCCCTGGGAGACGGACATCTGGAAGGAGCGCAAAAAGTCGGACCGCGACGAGATCCTCCGGAGCGGGGGTGGAAGCGGAAGCCACGGCTCGCAGTCCTCGCGGCGGACGGCCCTCCGGAGGTCCCGGAGCCTCAGCGTCGTCAACCCCCACGGGAGGTACCGCCGGTCCAGGAGCCTCAGCCAGCACCACTTTGGGGGGGGCGGGACGATAGCGATGCCCTGCTCGTCGTCGGAGGACGAGGACGGGGAGGAAGCGAGTCGTCCCACCAGTCGTTCCACCAGTCGTTCCACCAGTCGTCCCACGACCGAGGGGGGGCACGGGAACCCCCTCACCACCGACAGCAGCGATGGCAAGAGCTACGGCTGTGGCTACGGGCTGGGCGATCCCGTTGCACCCGACGACAACACCGACGACTGCGGCTGCGGCTCTGGCGGGCACGACGCACCGACGAGGACCAGCGGCAGCGACCACGCCGCCGCCGGTGCGGACGCCTTGTCGGACGAGTTCGAGTCCTACGAGAAATACCGCCGGTTCCTCTCCAAATCGGGGAGCAGCGACGCGGAGCAGAGCGACGGCGAAGACGACGGCCTCCACGACGACCTCGCGGTGGCAGTCGACCTCGCTTCCAAACCCGCCGGCGAACGGGACGACTACTACGCAGACGAGGAACGGGCACGGCGGAGGCTCCGGCACGACCGGTACTTCTCGCAGCAGGCGGTCCGGGACCGGCAGGAGGGTGGCTCCTTTGCCTTTTTGCTGGCCGAGAAAAAGAAAAAACTGAGGGCCGCCCCTGCGCTGGACTTTTCCTACCGGTACTCGGAGGCGTCCGACGAGCTCCACTATGGGGACCAAAGGGCCGCGACCCACCCGCCCACGGCGCCAGGAGGAAGCGAACCGCCCGATTCCGAACCCGGGAAGCATTCGCCCGGGGAGCCGGTGGAAGCAGGACCTTCCCCCCGATCGGTGCCGGATGCTGCGGGCCCGGGGAACGAACACGAGAACCAGAACCAGGACGGAGGCAACACCTCTTGCGCTGCCGGTGACGATGCTGCCCCGGCCAGTGCTTGTGAGACGTTTCGCGGCACAGAACCAGACAAAACCACAGGGGCAATGGTCCCTCCCGAACCAACTGTGTTTGTTGGGGACGTGGTCCTCGAAGACAGCGACGGCGATGCCCCGCAGCCGGAACCGCAACCGGAAGAAACGGATCCGCCCCTTGTTCCCGGCGGCCGCTCCTCCCCGGTCGGACCACAGGAGGACCACGAACGAATTGCCCACAACCAGGCGTCTTCGGCGTCCATCGCCTGGGTACCGTCGGAGACGGAGAAGCCCGTGTCACCTTTGCTCGACGAAGAACTTGCGGGTGCTGCTACTCCCGGACACGGTCCCCCCACGCCTGGCGAGGCGGAAGGCAACGGCTCTGGTCTGCGGGGCGAGGATCACGACCCAGAAATCGATCTTCCACCGGCCGGGGTCGACGACGACTATGACGACATCCACCACGACAACGGCACGAGCCACGCCACAGATATCGACCACTGCCCGGAAGAAGCAGGTTTCGAAGTTGGACCACGAGAGGTTGCCGACACGATGGTTTCGAACCATGGACCGTTCGGTGGTTTCGCACGGAGCTGTTCCCCCATCGACAACCAAAAGAGTCGCTCCTGTTCGCCAACCATCATCCAGGAGGACGACGCCAGCGGGTCTTGGAGCGTGGAGGACGACACGCACATCGAAAACGAACTAGCCAACGACTACAGCGAGGACGCGCAGCGCACACCCAGAAACAGCCACGGAGTGACTCGAGCAACGGACGACGAGGGCGATGCCACCGGCACAAACCCGATGGATTGTGACGAGCAGAAAAGGGACACCGCTCGTGCATACATCGATTGTGGTGTCGACATCCCGGACAACAACAGCGACGACAATTCCTGGTCGTTCGATCTTTGCGACCGCGGCGGCGGGAACGGCGCCAGAGTCCACGAGAGAGCGAGCACCGGCGCGGCGGAGGCAACCCCCGCCGCGAAGGAGGTGCCGGCGGCCTGCTCCGAATGCCTCGGCGACGGCCGCAGCGGCAAAGATCCGGATCCCGGCACAACTGGCTGTACAGCCGGCACCCCCCATGATTCGTTTTTGTTGCCACCGCCCTTGTCGAGAAGCTTGTTCCGAGCCGACACGGGCAATGCCGTAGATCTTGACAAACACTGCACGCAGCAGCAACCCGAAGAAACAGGCACGGATCGATGCACGATTCCCGCAGAAGACACCACCGTTGGCGACATGCAGTGGGTAGTTCCGGTAGAAAAGGAAGAATCGTCGCTGTACAACAGGGATGCTTCCGATTCAAACAACGACGAAGACGTCGATTTGTGCTTTGAGTCCTTTCGCCGAGTGGAAGACTGCCAAGAAAAATCCAGCGACACAAGCGGTGGCGACGACGACGGGTCCTGCTGCAACGAGGAGGCAACCGAGCGGGGGGAGGAATGCGACAATTCGGACTACTACTATGGTTCCGACGAGGAAGATGAAGACGATCCGGAACGCGATTTCATGTCCATGCTCTATCACATCCACACCTCGTAGCAAAACAAAGCATTCGGTACACACCACACCCTTTTGTATCGGGATGGCTTTTTTCAAAGCAGCTGCTAATCGGTAAAATCCCCGTCCAGCGACAAATTCTATTTATGTAGTGAAAAACACGCTGTGCCTGTTTGCATTCTAGAGCGTCGATTGGTGTGTTGGGCTGGGCTAGGCTGGGCTGGGCTGCATCTCGTGACCGGGCATCGCAGCGTCACTGCGTCCCTTTGCGGGTTCCTTCGAAAAAGTCGAGCGACTTTTCCACGACCTCGCTGCAGTATTCGTGAAAGGCCCACGCTCGGTGAAGGGCCTTGGCCAGCGGCGACATTCCGGGCGTCAGATCAAAGGTCCCCCACAGTAGCAACTGGCTTTCGCCGTCGTTCTTTGGCCGCTGCTGCACCGGGCCCGCGTCGCGTTGCGGCAGCTCGAGCGATGGGGGCCGGGCCTTGTTGTTGTGTTCGCCCGGATGGTTGCTGCTGTTGTCTTTGCCACCGTCGCGTGTTTCCAGCAGATGGTCCCTCCAGTTGGATCTCGTCGGGTCGATCAGGAAAAGATGGGTGGAAGGATCGAGGTGACCATGGCGCAGGAGCACGTCGACGATGATCTGTGCAGCCTCTAGGGTCATCCCCGGAACCCTGTTCCACAGGTAGTGGGAGGTGACCGGCAGGGGCTTGCAGGACGTTTCGTCCAGGACGACTTGGAAGTCGTGGTGGTTGTTGCCTGCGGTCGACTTCGGATCCTCTCTCGATCGCTGCTCTTGTTGCTTTGTGATGTATTGGTAGTTTTTGCGCACCCTATTGGTGGTTCCCTTGTCCCTGACCATGGGCGCAAGGTAGAGTTTGTGTTCATGTGGCAGGGCCAGCAGCCTGTCCAGAAGTTGATCCCTCAGCGCCATGACCATGACCGTCGCCGACCGAGCGACGCCCTCGGCCACGAGCTTGGCCGCCATCGCTCCTCCCGAGGATGCCCCGATCGCATAGACCGGGGCGCTGGTCTCGGCCGGGAGAGCCCCGGGGTCCCTACCGGCTTCCATTGGCACCGAAGCCCTCCAAAACTCGCGGAGGGCGTGCTGGATGCGGCGGACGTCCTCGTGTCCCCCCCAGCACCCGCTCTTGGCATTCGAGCAGGTCACCGCGAGCGCCGCGTACCCCCTCTCGAGGACGATACGGGCCAGCCTCATTTCCTCTGAGAGGCCGACGCACGAGGGGCACGAGTCCTCCGATGGGGCAAAGAACTTGAGGGCGCTGTGCGTGCAGGCGTGCAGCAGCACCACGACGCCCCTGATCCGGCCGAGCGGATCAGCGGTTCCGGTCGCGGACGGCGGCTTATTGGTCGCGAGGATTCTCCCCGGGGTGCTGCGGGAGGGGACAGCATAGACCATAGATATGCTGTTGCCGTTGCCGTTGTTCTGTTCATTGTTTCCATTCTTGTTGCTGCCGTTCCACTCGAGTTCCATGTGGGTCCCGTACACCGGATAGGCCTCGGGTGACAGCAGCAGCGCTCGCTGTTGTTCTTGTCGTTCCTTCTGTTTCTGTTGGTGCGGTCGGTTTTGCTGTTGCTGCTGTTGCTGTTGCTGCTTTTCGAAACCGCTAACGAGTTGATGTTCGCTCTTGTGCAAGAGCAACACATGGTAGTAAAGCCCCCACCAAACCGCAACCAGACCGCAGAAGCTGGTCGCGAGACACGGCCGGATCCAGGCCGTGAACCTGCGCGAGCGATGGCGAAGTGGCCTTGCCGCTGGTCCCCTGCCGCCCACCGGGGGGTTTTGCAGGGACGACGCGATCTGGACCATGGTTTGTTTTGGTTGGTGGTGGTTGCCGGTGTTGAAGTAGTGTTGAAGTATTCTTGCACTGCCGCGTTGCTCCATGCGGCAGCGATTGCAATACACTACCGGTGTAGCAAACTGTGCTTAATTCTTTCCGAGTGAGCTTGTGTATTTAGTGCGAAGGCGCGTTGCGAGTGTGCGGGCCGATTTCCATCGTCAAAAGATCCATTTTTCCAGCGTTTTGAGTTTTGAAGGCAACTTTCGCACCTACCGTACTAGAGCTACTAAGTACAATTCCCATAATGGCAAGCTATTGGCAATTTCCCGACTATCAATTTTTTTTATTTTCCCGTCTTTTTTTTTCCCTCTCCCCCTCCTCCACGAAAAAAAGTACAAGTCCGAAAATATTTCTATACTTGATACTTACTACTTAGAATATCAAATCAGTGCTTATCTCAAGTATTAAGGACCACCAATAGAAATATTTTGGGACCAGCGAGAAATTAAACAATGGAAATATTTTTATTTTCGTCCTTTGRATGCCATTTTTAACTGGATTTAACTGTAAAAATGAGCTAAAAATTTCTATTAGTATTTGTACGGGGATTGCCAATAGCTTGCCATTATGGGAATTGTACTTAGTAGCTCTATACCGTACCGGGACCATCATCATCGAAGATTTTACCACGCACCTTTGCTACTAGACCCGTTACTGGAATGGAACCAGCAGGCTCAGCTTTACACACAAAATGAGGCATATTTGCAGGGACGTTCCGAAACAGTGAATTTCCACGTACGCCTAGCTACCAGATCTCGACTAGTGCGACTACTGTAGATTGTTGCTGCAACCCAACACCTCTATTAAAAAAGAGGGGGTCCCGGGAAACAATTTTCATTTAGGTCAGATTTCTCTGGCTTTTTTCTGGTAGATTTATGGTAAAAACATTGTCAATTTAAGGTAGAAACATAGTCGATCTTTGGTAGCAATATAGTCAATATGTGTTAACCCTATCAGCATGTGCCATATCTACTACTATTTATAGTATAAATTATTTTATACATGTACGTTTACTATTTATTAGTATCATACCGTACCGTAGTACTACTGCGGGTCTAGTATAAATTATACATGGGGGTTCTGGGAAGGCTACCAAAAATCGACTTTAAATCAGATATCAATTAGATATCAATCAGATTTAAATCTGGTTTGTATTCCTTTTCTAGTCGATTTGTAGTCGAATTCTGGTAGCCAAAAAAATCGAATTTTGAAGAAATAGTTTCCCGTATCCCCCTATTTATAGTCAGCATAAACATTGCAGCAACAATCTACCGTAGTCGCACTAGTCGGAGATCTGGTAGCTAAGCGTACGTGGAAATTTGCTGTTTCGGAACGCCCCAGTCCCGGGACCTCCAAGAAACTATTACTACMAGAATTTTTACCAGAATTGCTACCATCTGGTAGCAAAATGGTAGCAAGATGGTAGCAATTCTAGTCAAAATCTGGTAGCTACCATTTTACCATAAATATTTTCTATAATAATTAGATTCTCTTAGCCCCCTCCCCAAAGTTTCAGTCCTCGTATTCGTTTGAATGAGTCATACTGAAGAGGGGGCTGGGAGATTAAAAGAAAATTCTGGTAGCGTGGCATATATTTTGGTAGCGTTTGTGGTAGCAAGATGGTAGCATTGATGGTAGCAATTCTAGTCGGATTTTGGTAACTGGTAAGAATACCAGATTGCTACCATAAATCCTACCAGATTCTGGTGGTAACTGTTCTGGTAACACCAGCAAGTTACCATTCTTATTGCCAGACTATTCTTGCCTGGTAGCGTGCCCGGCGTGGTAAAATAGTCAATGATGATTGTCCCTGAAGGTATTAGAGCTACCAGTACTCAGTACAATTCCAGTGCTTGCAAGTTAAAGGCAATTTCCCGAGTGTCAATTTTTTTAATTTTCCCCTCTTTATTTCCCCTCCCCCCCCTCCGCACCAAAAACCAGCAGTCCCTAAATATTTCTATTAGTGATCCTTACTACTGCGGATACAAAATCAGAGCTTATCCCCAGTATTAAGGACCACTACTACAAGTTTCATAACAATTGCATGCCGTCTTGCCCAGAGAGCAAAAAGTAGTAATTTGAAGTTCTAAACTTCGGTTTGAAGTTAAGAACTTCAGGTAGAAAGTCTACTAGGTTCTACTGAGCTAGTTTTTGGATGGCATTCATGATTGATGGCCCTGCCCAATTTTTTTTGTTTTGAGGGGAATCGTGGTTTGGCCATTCAGTCATTTTAAATAACTAGCTCAGTAGAACCTGGTACATGATGTACGAGCAAAAGTTCGCAACTTCAAACCAAAGTTTAGAACTTCAAATTATTACTTTTTGCTCTCTGGACAAGACGGCATGCAATTGTTATGAAACTCGTAGTAATAGAAATATTAAATATT
Source organism: Pseudo-nitzschia multistriata (assembly GCA_900660405.1). Taxonomy (NCBI): domain Eukaryota; phylum Bacillariophyta; class Bacillariophyceae; order Bacillariales; family Bacillariaceae; genus Pseudo-nitzschia; species Pseudo-nitzschia multistriata. The sequence continues at coordinate 71,628 of CAACVS010000689.1, read as the reverse complement.
TTTATTTTTGTCCGTTGGATGCCTTTTTAACTGGTTTTAAGTGTAAAAATGAGCTACAAATTTCTATTAGTATTTGTACGGGGATTGCCAATAACTTGCGACTACTACAGGACTCACCATTAATAGCTCTAGTGTGCTCGAGAGCTAGACCTTGTTGGTGTTGAACAAGATAGTACTTGTAACGTGAGACCAATCCGATGTCACAGTTATTAACATAACCAATTGAGTAGCATCGAAATTACATGTAACCAAGCAGCGCGAGGTTACTGCACACCAGCAAAAGGATTTGATCATATTACTAGTAGTATGATCCAGCAGATGAACAACAAGACAGCATTGCCTTAAACTACAAGCACTGCCTCTGCAATAAAAGGGAATGGGCTCTTTTCCCTCCCTGGTCCCTCCGGATAACAGCATCCAAACTACAAGCACTGCCTCCCCATTTTAGGGGAATTTGCTCTTTTCCCTCCCCGGTCTCTCCTCCATGGATCCAGCAATTGAACTGCAAGCACTGCCTCCTCCAATGTAGGGGAATGGGCTCTTTTCNCTCCCCGGTCTCTCCTCCATGGATCCAGCAATTGAACTGCAAGCACTGCCTCCTCCAATGTAGGGGAATGGGCTCTTTTCCCTCCCTGGTCCCTTGCTGGTTGCTCTGGATGAAATTTGGCCTGATTTCATGATCCTGGTACAAAATTTATGTAGGATTCTATGGCAAAATTGGAAATCAAGGCACTACTAGACTGCTAAAATTTGAAATTTTTCCTACGTAACTTTTCTACAGCACTATGTACTAGCCACTTATTTTGTCAGCAAAATCAACGCTCTTTTTGTACTTATGGTTCAGTCAATTGTTTCATTTAATGCGCTTGCCTTGTGGGGAACCTTCTACAAAGAACTCTATTAAGTATCCGACAAGAATATGGATGTGTCAGCACTCAATCAACTCATCTGATCATTAGTCTAATATTCAATACTGTATATAAATCAATGTTATCTGTCACACTACCATTTTGTTATGATGTTGATATTTTGCTTGGAAGATTTTTGCTCCTCACCACCTTACAGCAACAGGCTCAGCAACTAGCAAACAAGCAGCTCAAAGCAAGCAAATTGCCTGTTACTACATCATAACACACATCAATTGCGACTGCATCAACTGCATGATTGTTCAAAGCTTGAGCTCGTTCCAGGCAGCCTCTAGCTGCCTTTCAAGGGATGCACTCTTGACTTTCTCCCATTCAAGCTCTTTCCTCTTATACTCATCCTTTCCCTCTTGGATTCCAATTGCAAGTTTCTTGTCCTGTAACTCTCTGGTGAGCATGGCAATCTTGTCTTTAAGATTTGAAATGGTCTTCTTTGCCTTGTTGAGTTCCTTTTCCTGTTCAATTCTGCGTTTCTTGTTGTGGGGGGGGGGAGGAACAAGCAACGGTGACTACTTCCTTTCTGCATTTGTTATCATTTGCAGACTTGAGCTCCTCAAGGAGTGCTACCTTCAAGGCAGTTCCAGGAGATCTTTCATTAGCAGCAGCAGGCGGTGGCGGAAGAGTTGTCTGGGGCGGCACTACTACCAATGGCACTTGAAGAAGAGGAGGAGGCACCAACGCTGTTTTCTTCTTATTGCTGAAGCCTGCACAAAGAGTATTCTGTACTCTTTGCTGAGTTGTTGACATTACATGATCATATACTTGAGATGATTTTGCACTACAGTGCCAAAGATGATTCATCTTGAGCTTTTCAGGAGCATTCACATCCAATGCTAACACAGTATAGCATCGGTGATAATTATCATGAGGAGTCAACTTGTCAGCATCCTTGTATCCAGCTTCTTTTGCAACTTCCTTCACCCACTTCTTTATGGTATCTTGTCCAACGGGCATTGCCGCCTTGAAGTAATAAGGATTGTCCTTTGATCTATTTTCCCTCACATAGCAAAGGAACCTTCGCTGATCTGGATGGCATCAAGTCCTGTAAAAGTTGATGAGCTTTACAATGCAATACGGATTGGTCTTGTCCTCCACCACCATGGGGAACATCTCATTCACAGTGGGATTGCTCAAACCAAGCTGATTCCCCTTGTCAAAGCCCCCCCGGGCAATGATTATGTATTTACTGTTCTCCATTTTTCCATGGGGGAAGCTTCCAAGCTTAATGAATTGCCATTCAAGGAAGACAATTTCATCCCTTCCCCTGAGGCCAAACTGTCTTCCAAGCTCCATTGTGATAATCTTCAGCTAGTCTTGCATGTCCACATAAGGCTTGTACACTCCACAGTGAAGCAAGCTCTTGACCTTTGCATCACCATACTCATCAAAGGCAGCCTTTGTTCTATTGGTCCCAATCGTTGGATCTATGGCTCTTTTCTTTTCAAAATCAAGCTTCACCACACTAAGGAATAACCCCTTGCCTTTGAAGTCTGCTTCATTGAACTGGATCCCCTTTTTGTGGAAGGCAGAGAACAGTATGCGGACGTACACTGAATGGGTGTTTGTATCCAGAGGATCCCTGTTCTTTGCATTCTTAATGTTAAGAGTCCATATCATGAGGGCTTGATTCATCAAGGTCTTCTTGAGGGCGTCCTTTTTACCAGTGACGTTCCTGTAGAATAAGTAGTCTTCAGTTAATCCATCATTCATAGGAACTTTCTTGGTGAACATCTCATACATAACTTTGGTTGTTTGTGGCTGGATTCGTTGTTTCTACTAGGATAGTCTTCATGAATCTAGCAAGGCATCCTTTCCTCTTTGCTGCATACCCCTTGGTGTTTGATTTGGTGTTTGCCTACTTGTCACTACTGCCTAAAGTGTTGAAGGCATTTGGATTGTTAATGAGCTTCTTTGCTTATTCAAGTTTTGCTTGACTGTGAGAATCATTGTATTTGGCAACAGGAACAGCACGTTCCTCATCTGCAACAGCAGTGGCAGCTGCTGCTGGCATCAGTGCCAGTGTCGGTGGGATTGTCTTCTTTGTTGTTGCTGCTTTCATTTTTGCTGGCGCCTTCTTCTTCTTGTTCTTTAGTACTTTTGGTACAACAACACATTTCTTCTTCTTGTTCACTGTGCTGTCCAGATTTTGGATTGGTGATCTTCACGTTTGAGCTGCTGGGGTTGCTACTATCTTGTTCTTGCTGCTGCTGGTGTCTGCTTGATCAAGATATGCTCTTCTTGGTTTAGTTTTTGTTGCAGGAGCTTCCTCGTCTGGAGCTAACTGGATTTGTCCTTCCCCTCCTGTTTGAACTGATGACGCCGCTGGTACTGCTTCCATGGCCGCTGTTGTTCCTTGCTGATTCAGAGTTTTTCTTTGTTCTGTCCAACTTACCTCAGCACCAATCCCCTTCCAGGTTGAATCTGTTGCTTGCTGAGAGGAGAACAGCTTGTTTCTTTTTTGCTGACTGTATTGAGACAATTCTTTCAAGCTCTCCCTGCTTTCTGGCCACGCGCTGCAGTTGATGCTGTCATCGTCTTTCTTCTTCTTCTTAGCCAGAGCCTTTGCTAGAGGCGTGGTTGACTTGTTGCTTCTGGCCCTCATGGTTGCTGTTGCTTTTTTGGGTTTTTCTTGTTTTGGTTGCTTGTTTTGCTTGCTTTCCCCTGCAAATCGTGATTTCTACTATGTTTTTCTACATGAGTTTGTACTGGAATAGCAATCATCAAGATTGGTTTTCCAACTGAAAACTGCTCATATTTTGGTGAGTACTCCCATTGTACAACTGTACGGTGGTTCTATGACAGTAATGCCTTCTTCCCACTCCTAGGAGTAACAAACTCATCACATGGTCGTATACAACTGGAAGGAGAACCAGGGAGGGGAAGATTCCTTGGATCAATTGCATGCATCAATAGAGGAGGCTGGGGTCAGGGAGGATTCCTTTTGAGTAGTCTCCTCCATGTCCATACAGTCCATATCCATTGGTGGTGGGGTTCCTCCTTGTGTTGGTTTGTCTCTTGACTAACATAGTTCTGTAGTATTGCTAGAAACTTCAATTGATATAGACTTTGCAGCGCCCTTCTCCCTTGCCTTCTGGAATACAATCCAAAGGAGCTTTATGGGGACACCATTGCTTGCTCCTTGAAGAATCTTTGGCTCCCAGATGCCCGTATCCATGTCCTTCTCAGGGAAGTAGATGATACTTTCCTCCCAGATGACACTACTGTCTCCCTCCTTGAGCTTTTTTTATTTTTCCCCATTCCAACCTTGGATGGATGAAATCGTGGGAATATTGGGACTTTGTTTGCATCAAGATTCATCAAAGCCAAACTGAAGTAGTTGATCAGATATAGGGGCCACTTGATTCTAATCTTGAAGTGTCTCTTATCAACAAAGCAAAGCTCAAGATTGCTTAGCTCAGTGGTGGGATCAAGACTCATGACAATCTTGCAGAAGCCAACCACATCATTAATCTCATTAACCCATTGCTCCCAATGGGTAGGAAGCATTGGTTGGGCAAGGAACCGGACTGCAACAGCACCAAAAAGATAGCATGCTGCAGAATCAAGCTGCAGGGAGCTTATGCTAGAACAGAGCCCATCAGCAGCACTAGAGGAGGTCTTCCTAGTAGATTGTCCTCCAGGGTGCTCTTCTCCCAGTCAAAGAAACCAAAGTGCCAGGATCTCTTCTTCTTGAGGTTATGGGGGTCACAAATTGTTCCTCTTCTGATTCAGATGCTGGAGGAGGCGGGTATGAGTCGTATGAGGTGTCAACTTCTTGTTGTTGCTGGTCCTCTATGGCAACAGCTTCAACTACTTCTGCTTCTGCCACTTGCAATTGAACTCTTTTCTTCCTGTGCTCATCAAATGGATTCTCCAATTTTATTCCTCTGTTATGTAGATCTTTAGCCAACAAGGATATTCTCTGGGAAGAGACAAAGGATCTGGTGAGCGCACATCAGCAATGAGCAAACAAGCATCAATATTGTCTAGTAACTCACCTTTGCAATCTTTTGCCAGCTCCCTTCCTTTACGTTATCTCTGATGTAGTTGGAAGACCTCCAATGATACACAGAGCCCAGTTTATTGTGTCGACTCAAACCTTGATTTCCTGCTGTATTCAAGAATATATTGAAGTTGTAGCAGGCTAGTATTTGCTTTGCTAGAGACAAATGGTTGTAAAAGAGTTTAGGATCCATCTCCTCTTGATGTCGAGGCATTGTATAAAGAATTATGATAATGAATACATTATTTTACTACAATTTTATATACATTTTATCACAGCAAGAGGCAGCTCTCAGCTCCTCTCAGCTACTAGCAACAGACTATAGTACGTCATTGCTTCTTGCTTGCATTTGGTCCTCCTATCTTGGTTACTGTTACTGTTTTTTTGCATTTGCTAGATTCACTACAAGTGAGTTCAGTGGAGCTAATTTGCTTCCTAAAATTAACACAAGCTATTGCGTGAAGCTTGGAAAAGCTCAACATTTGCAGCAAGTTCATACTTAATACTGTGTGCGCCTGCAAGATACTATACATATTGCAATGCTACAGGATTCCTAATATTTATATTTGTGATGAATATTATTATATATTGCAATGATATGGGATTCCTATATAAAGTCAGAGCAATGCTGTGGGATCCCTATATAGGATATATACGTGATCAATAGTATTTAATATTTAGAAAGAGGGCAATGACAATCCAAATATGAGCAATGCATACTACGGATTCCTAGTACATAGCAGTACATATGTTTATTACTAAAACCAGCAGGCCCAGCAGCTGCTGATTGAGCAGCTCAGCTAGGAGCAAATTGATCTATTTGGATGGATCCTAGTACAAAGTTCTGTAGAAATTGCTGTAGAAAATTGTGGATCAAGGGGGTACACTGTCCATTTTGCTCAAAATAGAAGATTTTTGATTCTGTGTTCAAAATCATACTGTGTCCTAGTGTCTTTACCTATACTTCCCTCCAGCATGCAGATATACTACAGTGTGCTTGCTAATTTAGCAAAAAACTCCGCACTTCAAAGCAATTGACCATGGGAATTGCTCTATTTTACACACTTTCACTCACTCTTAGACACTGTAGTTGGTATTAATCAACAGCTCTCTTTAATTGTTGATTTACCAAGCCTTGAACTGTAGCAAGAAAGGACCCAGTAGAATTATTGTTTTAGTGTGTTCCGTGTAGCTTGTCTTTTTACAACAACAACCCTCTCCACGTGACAACCCATCAACACCACCATGGTGATAACAAAGGAAGGCATTGAACTAGTTGCACAAGATGTTCTCTGGTGGCCAGAAAGGAGAGTTTGGAATTCCAGGGACAAGGATATGAGGTACAGAGCTTGTTTTGGAGCCCCAAGTGAAATAGTAGCAGATATCTGGAACAGAATAGTAGCTCATGGTCCTATTGACTCTGGTGGAAAACCAAAGCATCTGCTTTGGGCGCTTATTCATCTTAAGGTCTATTCAACAGTAGAGACTCAATATGCTCTCGTAGGATGGCTTTCAAAGTGGTCCTGGTACTTTGTGAAGAGGATTGCTGAGCTGTCTGAGGATGTGATCAGTCTTGATAGTAAATTTGATGGACTGAATAGATAGCTAGTAAGACCAACTGCTTCATAAGTGTCAATGGAACAGACTATCCTGTTCATGAACCATGGCCTTTTGAGCCAGACATGTATTCACAAAAGAGCAATGGGCCAGGCGTGAAGTATGAAGTTGCGGTTTGCTTGAAGACAGGGTTCATTGTTTGGGTCAATGGTCCTTTCAAGGCAAGTGTTAATGACAACACTATATTTGAGGAAGGGCTGGGTACAGCAATCTATCCAGAGGAAGCTGCGGAAGCAGACAGAGGCTATGGGGGAGACCCCCAACTGAAGCATCCATCAATGGGGACCAGTGGTCAGAAAAGAAAGATGATATCAAATGCTCAAGCACAGCAGGAAGCTGTGAATAGTAGATTGAAACAGTTCAATGTACTAGTAACTACACACTTCAGGCACATGAAGCCAAACAGGGAGACTATCATGATGGTATGCAGTTGCTGTGATTACACAGCCTCAAGTTTCTTTCAAGCACAACAGTCTTTGCAAATGGGCTGGATTACAATGTTCATTATATTTAGTGGTTGTAGCCTCAACAAGATAGCATTGATCCTATGAGAGAAGACACCATTACACATCTCTATTAACACTAGGAGGAATACTGCTGTTCCCACTACTGCTGGAACTGGTGCTGTTCTGGGGGTCTCATTTAGCAAGGTCCTCTCTGGAGCTCCTATTTTGAATGATATGTGATTAAAGGTCAGCTTGTGTATCTCCAGTACATTTTGAACTTGGAATCAAAAACCCTTCCATTTTGAGCAAAATGGACACCCTTGATTTTGAATTTTCTACAGGATTTCTACAAGCGTTTTGTACCAGGAAGCTCCGTAAATCAGTACTATTTTGGTCTCCAGTTTGGTTCCAATCTGATTTCAGGCCAAAAGCTAATTTTAACATGGCATTTGCACATGAAGATAAAAACCAACTGATTTTGCCCAACTTGGACAGTATACCCTTGATTTGCTATTTTCTAAGGTGCTTTCTACACAGCTTTTGTACTACAGTCCTCCCAAAAGACTGATCTGAGCAAGATGGATCAGCTGCTGCATTTATTGTACATACTGCACTTCTATTTTAAAGGTTAGCTTGCGTATCTCCAGTACACTTTTGAACCCCCTTTGTATCAGTATATTATAATCCATATATCATCATTCAGGACTAACAGAAAGTGTGATTGAATTGGTTTATGCCCCATCAGAGTTGCAGTTGTGGGTCTAGTATGATTTCTACTTAGGGGGATGGGGAAAATACTTAAAAGCTAGACTACTTTAAAGCTACTTTTAGGTAACTTTTCAGTAACTTTAAAGTAGCTTTTGGGTAAGATAAAAAATGAAAACAAATTTAGTTTCCCAGCTCCCCCTTTTTTAATTAAGGTAGCATTTGGTTCATTATTGTACTGTATGTCGTGTAATCAAGGATGAGTGCTTATGTACTGCTTTTTGACTTAGTCAGACTAGTTGTGGCTCCAGTAGCTTAGAGTATGATGCAGTAATGTGTTGTTTCCTAACGTCCCAGATACATAGTCTGGAAAAACTAAGAATTTCAAATGTCATGGTTACTGTGTTCTACTGAGCTAGTTCTTGGATGACATTCATGATTGAATCACCTTGAACCATTGTTGTTGTTTTCAGGGGAATCAATTCTAGTCATTCAGTCAAATTAAAAAGAACAGCACAGTAGAACCTGGTACATGATGTACAAGCTAAAGTTCATGACTTCCAATCAAAGTTTAGAACTTCAAATACAAATTTTTGCCCCCTGAAAAACCAGCAGCATGTGCAATTGTTATGAAACTCATAGTAAGACTAAAAGCATCAAAACAAAGTTATCAACTAAGTTGTCAATTATTCTATGTATGTAGTAGGATCAATACTTGCCCCACAGGCCCAGCAGCAGCTGCTCCTCCAGCTGGATCAGCTGAGCTGATCGAGGAGCAAAAGAAGGATCTCTTGTAGGATTTGGTACCAGGAAACCCAGTAGAAAATTCCCAATCAAGAGGTAACATTGCAGATTTTGGTCAAAATGGAAGGGTTTTGATTCCTCCTTAAAATCCTACTGGAGTCTACTATATACCACCTGAACTCCCTCCAGCATACTAATGATCAAAACTATTCTTTTCTTTTCATTCTATTAAAAAACACAGCTCAAAGCAACCACACATGAGAATTGCTCTATTTTAGGCACTTTCATCCATAGAAAAGAGGTATCAGTAGATCACTCTCTTTAATTTTTGATTTAATAAGCCTTGAACTGTAGCAAACAAGCAAGTGTAACAGAGTTTATCATGCCAGATTGTTCTTTCATATGGCAACATCTTCCAGCATAGGCAACAGTAATCAGCATGCCTATCAATCCAGCAGATAAGATACTAGTAGCAAAGATCAGAGCTGACAATAGGAGAGTTGGTAGGCCAAATCCTTCTAGGGGAGGGAGTGAAGGATATCATGTCTATATCAGAGAGATGGAACTGCAAAGGCAGCAGGAGGATGGTCTTCCTCCTGTTATTGCCAGTGAGGCGTCTGTGGAGCAGACACCTTGATCCATATAGAAAGATGCACGACAGAGATCAAAGCAAACATGTTGGACCAGACCTCTACCTTCTTGCTATTGGTATAACTATCAACCCTTCTGTCAGCTTTGATGAGTTGTTGGCAACATTCATATATATTGAAGGAGGAGCGATCAATTCCAGAGTAGATATCACCAGGGGACTGAGGGGAATGGATGTAACAAGGAAGAGGAAGTCCATTGAAGCCTAAGATGACTTCACACCTAGGAACTTAGTACAATATGAGTTCTTTTGGACACTTCCTTTCCCCCTTACTAGAGTGGTGGGGATACCAAGGAGGAAGTTCATTGATGTCAGCACGGGTATTCAGAGAGGTGCGTGCTGACTGGGGACCTAGCACGCTTGAAGCAGCATTGTATAGAGAAGCCAGTAGGTCTATCAAAGGCATTGATGCTACCTTTGCTCACTGTGGATACAGTTTGGATGGCAACTATGATTAGGCAACAGCGACAGCGACAGCGACAGCGACAGCGACAGCGACAGCAACAGCAACAGC
>CAACVS010000689.1:3345-61878 GCA_900660405.1 Pseudo-nitzschia multistriata | reverse complement strand
ACAGCAACAGCAACAGCAACAGCAACAGCAACAGCAAAACAGTACTTCTACTGGGTCCTTTTCTACAGTTCAAGGCATGTTGAATCGACAGAAGAGCTATCAATTGATACCGCTTACAATAGAAAAGAGTGAGCAGAAGTGCTCTAAAAGCTGATTCCTGAGTTTTATATTGAATGAAAGAACAGTTTAGATCAGCAAGCTGGAGGGAAGTTTTAGGTGGACCACACTAGGCTCCAGTAGGATTTTGAACGCGCATTTTGATCAAAATCTGCAGTGCAGCAGCACCCCCTTGATTTGCTATTTTCTACAAGGCTCCTGGTACTGAATCCTACCAGGGAACATCCCACGGAAGTGATCTTGCAAGATACTGAACAGCTGCTGGTAATGCTGGTGTGTCACCACCTGGTTTTAGTTCACACTATTGTACTTAGGCCTACATACTTAACATATGGAATCATGTTACACCACTAGTAACATTCAGAATGTTGTTAACGCTAACATGTGAACATTCTGAATGTTAATTTTAAGTTCCCAATCCCTTGCAGAACGTAGTTTCAGTTGATCTGCAACACGTACTAGTAAAATCATGCACAAGTTATGGTCTTGACAAACAAAAAATTTACCCTAAGAAGAAGGATCTCTTGGATGTTGTACTACTACTATGAAGTACTAGCAGTACTACTATATCCCTCTTCTTTAATTTATGCTGTTGTCTTTCATTGCCAAGTATGTCAATAAACTAGTGATCCATGCAGCAAATGAATAAGTTCAATAACTCCTTTATAAATCTAAGAGTATTGCACCAATCATGTTTCTTGATTTGTATGGAATCCCTTTCCAGTACAACTGTAGCATCAGATACAGGAAACCATAACCCTAGTATCCTACAACTTGTTGCATGTAAAAACAAGCTGATTGTACTGGGCCCTCCGGAACCAATGCCCGTGCGTCCCCTCGTTGAAATCTATTGTCGGGGGTATGATTTTTTGTTTTTTTAAGAATAAAACAACCCATGTTTTTACCCACGTTTTAAAGCATGGGTTCCTGGGTTCCTGGATTACTACCCCACGATTAACCCACGAAATAACCCATCATGAATAACCCACAAAAAAACCACCAACAAGCTGGGCCTTTTTCCAAAAATTAAAAACAGTGATTAAATAACCTTAAAGACTAGTAAAATACTTAACATCCTTGGTTCTCCATCAACCCAGATGACTGTAAATTCATGGGTTATTTGTGGGTTCTTTTGTGTGTTGTTTGTGGGTTCCTGGGTTCTTTCGTGGGTTATTTTTCAAATTTCAAATTAAAAAACCCACGTTTTTCACCAAAAATAATCCACGTTACTGTATTCTATGGGAGGAATTCGAAAAGGGGGATGTGCGCGTGGGTACTGGAGGGCGCTGATCAGAACAACGAAACTACGGTACGATACGAGAGGCATCTCGAAAACAAGTTCTCTCCCATTCGTTAAGGTACTTGTTGTCGACAAAGCACGAAGGCCGGCGACCCATAATGCAGAGCGACAAGACAATCCAATTCTGGGACGACTATCACACTGAAAATAATTCGTTGGAATGGATTTCCAAGCCAGGGAAGGAGCTGCTAGCAATGATTTCGGACCAACTCGAAATCGAAAAAAACGAGGACGACAACGGCTGCGGCGATAACGACGACGCCAGGGGCCGGAACAAAGTTGTTTCCATGTTGGAGATTGGTTGCGGGACATCAACTCTAGTTCGAGACGTGAAAAGCTACGTCGAAGAGAGACATTCGGGGATTTCTGTCGTGGCATGTGGATCCGATGTGTCTCGGGTTTGCATCGACACCAATCGAAAGCGAGACTGTGAAAGTGTCGATGGCGACTACAGCAACAAAACCCCTGGAAAAGGCGAATCCTCTATTTGGTACGAAGTACTGAATATTTTGGAGGGCGAACCCTCCCGCAGAAACTGGGACGTGATCATCGACAAAGGTTGCCTCGACACCTTTCTCTTTCGCAGTCGACAGCGTGGCGCTCAGAACAGGGTCTACCCGGAGTCCCTGCGCCTCGTCCTAGACAAGATTCATGGATGGCTGGCAGCGACGACTCCAGTCGGAGGTAGTTGTGGTGGTGGACTGGATAGCAATAGAACGAACAGTAGCGGCACCGGCGGCAAGAGCCGGTTTATTTTCATCACACCGCGATCGAAGATCAAGGCCGTGAGGGACTATTCGGGATTTTCGTCGGTGAGGAGGCTCCCCCTGCCACCAATGTACCGGGCCACGCTAGAAAGCAAGCAGTGCTGCCGAATAAACGATAACACTGAGGCCGGTGCCGCTTTTCGCAACGATATCAATAGTAGCAAAACAATACCGGGGAAGGAATCCGTTCTTTCTCCGGGATATATGTTTGTCTGTACCAGGAATGATGCCTATCAACCTGGGGTCTCTCAGGTTTTCGTTTCCAACGGGAGCACCAGGGGCTCTGTACCAACCGACGACAACCGATGTCCGTGCTGTCTTCTGACCTTTCGTGATTTTCGAAAGGCCGAAAACGTAGAGTTTCGCGGGGAGGCGTATTGGACGAGACGGTGGAAAGCCCATGGTTTGCATTGCAGAGGCACAACCGCCATGCATGCATGAAAAGGTGGTAGTCATGCTGCCTCTTTCAACAGATTGAGCGTATAGACACGAAAGTAACGAAGCGATTCGCGTCTGCTCCCGCTTGATATAATTCTTGAAACTCAATATAACGGATCGGAATTGTCGGCCACTTTGGCGTCGAGATTCTGCTTTGTCTTGCTATTAATTTTGTTAGAATCAACTTTTTTCTTCTATTCATTTTAGGATACATCATTCTTCCATTTAGGATTGGTGTATTTTACATGTTCTATCGAAAATTTTTCGCTGCGTAATGCTGTTTTACCGATGAGTGCCAAATCCATTCAACACACGATGTGTCCCACGTGCAGAAGCATTCCTTAGAAGCCTCGGGATAGAACGGACCGAGCACTGAACACTCCGGTTGGATTTTCGTCTATTACAGAGAGCCTCAATTGATTGGTACCGCGTTGTTCTTCGTGGTCGAAGGCATTGGAATTGTCTTCGCATTCGCATTCGCATTCGGAAGCATCCTCGTCACTTGGTGAAGGCAATGGTAGCGTCTGCGAATTGTTGCGTTGATTGTTTTCTTCGTCTTCGCCTTCTTCCACTTCTTTACTCCGAACTTTTGGTGAAGTGTAATGAATGTAGATCAGCGAAAGCACGACAAGGGCGCAAAGTACTACTGCCGACACAATCAGCAGCGGATTTAGTTTCCCGGACTTGGCCACGACGTCTGCCTTCAGCGGCGGTCTCTGACTCCCTTCTTCGATCTGGACTGCAAAATTTGGAAGCTGAATGCTCTTCTGGGAAGTTCGGTCTCGCAAGAGCCTCTCAAAGTCGAAATCGAGCTGTTCACTGATCGTGTAGTCTTTCTCCGAGTTGCTTTCGACGGTTGCAAACTCTAGAGATTGATCGAGAAAAATGTCTTGCAATCGTCGATCAACCCCCTCGCCCCCCCACTGCAAGGTAGCGACCCCATCCCCGTTTATCTGCCCTGGAGCCCCTTCGGGGCCGCTTTCGTAAAAACTGGCGAGGAGGACGGTGTCAAAGAAACACTGTTTGGCGCCTTCCTTACAGGAAAGTCGCGTGAGCGCGTTTGAAGATTCTTTTCCGTCGGAAATTGCTTCTTGGGAGGTCGATCCCTGGGCAAAGTCGAACTCATCGATGCTTTGCATTCGGAAACCAACATCCGCTGCCTGTTTCGTGGGTTGGACACAGACCCGAACAATGGAACCCTGTCTTTTTGGAGCCACCAGAGTTGGTGGTTTCCCAGTTTCGTCGCAGAAAAAGGCTTCAACAAAGAATCGGTCGTCGGAGATCTCCACGTCTCTAGCTTTTGCCGCTACGTTTTGGCCCGTGATTTTAAAGTCGTCACCTAGATCGAGAGACAAGATGACTGTCACTGCCATGTCATTAATCATCATAGCATCCGGATCCGAGGGACCGTCTCCGTTCCAAAGACCGAATAGAACACAGTACGTTATCGATGCATCTGTTCCAGTTTCCAATGAATCCTCACTATAGATCTCCGATTGGGAAATGGTTTGAGAGTTGAGTTTGTTCGAGACCGTTACGACTTTTTTGACATTCTCGTCAAGCCCCGGACCAATGGGAGTTTTGTCTTCGCTTACCCAGGTTTCCATGTACCCGTCGCTAGCTGTGATGATATCATCTGGATTTCCACATTCGGGGGTTTTATATACGTTATATCGAACGTGTTTTTCTGCTTCGATATAATCGCTGACAGAAAATTGAATATCAAATTGGAGATTGTCGTATTCAACGATTGGAGGGCTTTCAATATCCCAGCGTACCACAATGATCGCCTCGTAGTCCCAGTCAATTGGAAACTCATCTTCCGTACTATTGCCATTGTTTCCAACAAATATATTATCGTCGGCCGTATCCTCGCCGTAAGAGACACTTAGATTAATCCAGAGAACCAAAGCCGTCACCAGCAGCTTGGCAAACATTCTGGTTTCGATAACTATTCAGTCCAGCGGCAGGGAATCTGTGTGGATATTGTCATCAACGCCATCATAATCTCTAAACACTTACTGTTAGTCGATACATTTGTGGAAATGTTGGGTGCGATTAGATTGTTTGGTGAGAGATTATCTGTACGCTGCTGAATTTCCATCAACGGAGAAGCGTCAGAGACTCAAAACAGTCCTCTCTGTACTCTTAGATAAACTTTTTTAAAATCGAAATTACGTGTGTCGTTTCGATGATTGATGAAGATTGGCATAAAGCGGATCTGAAGTCATTCCCAAATTGTTTTGGTTTACTTAAGGTTATTCCATGAGGGCGGGTAAGTTTAAGTATTATCGAAACTAGTGGCACAATTCACTAATTATGATGACAATTGACGAACAAGGGAGGCGAATTGTGTTCCGTCGAAAGAGAGTTTTCCGTGTAAAAATGTAGGACCGGTACGAGAACCAAATTTTTGAATCCAATTTCTCAAAACGGTCGGAAGAGTCCACTGATGCTTCAAATACGTAGAAATATGTAGTCTATTTCATATTTCACCAATTGAGACTACGAGGTTGTGGTGTGAAATATCGCGTGACAGCCTTTTTCTGGTACTATTTCTACACAGGCCTGCGTGAAGAACAATGCGATATATTACACCCTGGAGCTCAAGCTGTCACTTAGTTCCACCTGGAACCCAAAAAAAATATTTACAAGGCTGCTGATATGGAGAAGGACGCGAGGCTGCTGATATGGAGGATGCTGATACGGAGGAGCTGCTGATACAGAGGAGGTGCTGATACGGAGGAGCTGCTGATACAACAAGGCTGCTGATATGAGGCTGCTGATACAAGGCTGCTGATGGTACAAGGCTGCTGATACGAGGCTGCTGATACGGAGGCTAGCTGATATGGAGGATGCTGATACGGAGGCTAGCTGATATGGAGGATGCTGATACGGAGGCTAGCTGATATGGAGGATGCTGATACGGAGGCTCGCTGATACAGAGGATGCTGATATGGAGGAGGTGCTGGACAGGGGTTGATACGGAGGATGCTGATACAAGGATGCTGATACGAGTATTTTCACGACGATTTTTCCCTGTTGCTTAGATCTACTAGTGTTTCTTCTAAACCACTCGGTCAATCAATCCAAGACTTCCAGATCCCCCTGTCCTTCTTGTTATAATGAAGAGGTCTTGTATGTCAATTGCGCTGTTAGTGTTGGTTAAAGTGTTGAACTAAAGAGGTGACAGGTCCCTATGTTGAGGTTGATTAAATGAGAGTTTTTTGCATTTTTTGGTGCAGAGAGAAATCAACAAGCCCAAAAAGGTTTTTGAAAAGAAACACCCAGTAATGTTCACATCATTGTGGAGAGGAAAGAAAACCCTTTCCAGCCCACCATGGATTCTCTAAATCTGATTGGTCCTTTGCTATCATTACCAAGCATGCAAAGCTTGCTCCAGGTTACTAAACATGGCTCTCAAAAGTTTGACTCATAATCTGTTATAAATCGCACGCGATATTTAACACCACAACCTTGTACCCCATTTACCACGGTACTTTTATGTGGTGGTAGAGATTCTACTTTGCAGCTGCATTAGGTTTTTCATTTGGTCGCATACGCACCATACCTCTTTTGGTTCCTCAATACAGTACAAGTTACACTGAAATGTTACCATTTTGCAACTCCCCCTCCTGTTGACTTCTTGTCATGAAGGTGTGTGGTTCTCAAAAAGCTCACAAAATAAAGCATACATGAGCTCAAATTGTAATCAAGGAAGGACAAAAACTTGGAATACAAGGAGATCAAGGAGCTACTAGTACTACTAGTAGTGCTATTAAAGAAACTACTAATACTGGCTGCTGGTAACAAGTAAAAAATGGTACTAACAGCAGCACAGGCAAGTGAAAGAACACATGTGTCCTCCCCTGCCTTGCCTGCTGTGACACCTCTGCAAGACATTTACCGACCAGGGCAATGGAGTAGATACCACAAGGGCTACTGGTGGCGCTTATGGATCATGTCGAGTGCCGAGTTGATGAGACAAGAATAATCAATTCCAAAATGATACCCTATTATCACCAAAAAGGAAACTAGAGACCTTGCTGGTGGGCAGGCAAGCAGCATGGATTGACCACTCAGCAAGAATGAGTTCCTGCAAACACTAGTAGAGTTAATGGGGAACCATGGACATATAGTAATTAGAAGACTAAAAGACTTCAATACATAGTAGTACTAGTAAGTTTCAGTTCCACCTTATTGGGTGTTATGATGACTAAGGACACAGTGCATGTGGGAAAGGATAGCCTTGAACAATCTGCTGAGTTTCCTACTAGATTCCTTACAGCAAAGATGAGGTGGTCTAAGAATGTGAGATAAGAAAGGGTTTGTCCCAAACAGATGTCTAAGAATGTGAGATAAGAAAGGGTTTGTCCCAAACAGATTTTGCTCAGATCCATTGATCATTGCTCTTGCATTGTACTGGGGCTTGCCTTCTATCTTGAAATTGGTGGTGGTGTGAGATATCATGCTTGAAGTTTTGGTATGACCGTCCAATGAAGTTGCACATGGAATGAAAGAAATGGATTGATCAGGTGGAGTGAGGGATATATTGTTTGATTTTTATCATACTTTGGATGTATCATGTGTAAAATGAAAGACAGGGGAAAGAAGTCCTGGTGTTACAAATTTGGGGTAGGGGTAACAATTTGACGTCAGCAGAAAGTACTACCACAAATTTGGAGTAGGGGAAACATCTGTATCTAAATTTGAGGCCAGCTGGAAGTTATGATATAGGACTGGCCAGCAGATGTAGTACAAACCAGTTGTACATTTTGGGCTATCTTTTTCCCAAGTAAAAAACCCCAACCGCAACCAAGGTGTCAGAAACACATTCTCGATGAACATATTGACCTAAAATACTGTCCAATGTTGCACCAATACTGCTCAGTGAATATTGCTCCTTCATTATGCTGGTAGCTGGAAGAAGGCAACAATCTGTCAATTGCTGGACACAGAGGAGTCCTCACAACCATGTGCTGTAGCTACCATTATCCCAGTGAAAGCACTTCTCATTCCAACAACCAACATCTACTCACCCCCCCCCCCCCCCTTCATTGACACTACAGCCACATCACTATTAAGCAACAGTATATCTCCTGCATCAGTCCTACTATCCATAGCAGTATTTCAACAGCAACACTAATCAGCAAGCTACTATCGGCAACAACAATTGACAACAACAAATTGAATCAATGTCTCCCTCCACTTCTTTCTCAGCATCACTATTTTTAAAAAATTATATCTCCTGCAACAGACCTATGGATAGTTTGCTCATTTGTTTGTTGTTCATCCGTCTGCTCATTTGGTTGCTTTGCTGGTTGCTTTGCCAGTTGCTTTCTTGCTGAGGCAACTGCATTCCTGGTTGGTTATTCTGTTGCTTTGCCAGTTGCTTTGCTGGTGCAAGCATTTTTGGTTGCATTTTGGGTTGGTTATTTGGTTGCTACTAGTTCTCACAATTCATCTCCTCATAGTTGTCAGAATCAAAGGAAAAGCTTTGGTCCATGTAGAAAGGGGGATGTGCCCACTCATCATAGGTAAACTCTCTAGCACGCTGAATGCAAGGCGTGTAGGAGGGGTATTGCCAAGTTCTGAGTTCACACAATTAGTGGCCTAATTTAGTGAGGACATTGTCTATTGGTGAGGTGCAAAGTGTCCTTTGTGGGACTAGAATGCATTGAGTCTAGGACTGGATGCGTTGAGTCAAAGTAGTCTTTACACTGTGATTAGATGGCCCAAAATCAACACACCATACAAAATACATGTAGAGAGTTAACTAAGGGTCAACTCACTCTAACAGCTCTATCTTGGTCCACAACGGACTCTTTTCATTAATAACAACATGAATGGAAAGCCAATACTAGTAAAAAGACCTTTCTAGTCCCATGGGGGAGTTATAGAGGGAGTATTGAAAGGTATATGCTAGCGCTGTATGTCTGAAGTAAAAAATGTATGTATGGTGGTTCGGCCTGAAAAATGTGGCCATCCTATACGATACTAGTAGTAGTTTACAGGAAGGGGGGTACTACTAGTACTACTAGTAGTAGTGGTAAGAAGATGGATAAAATTAAGGGTACTAGTAATGCAAAACATTGACAAGAATGTATTCGTAAAAGTGAGAAACATGAGTTGTTACTTCTGTGGATGAAATGACTGTTGGTGATGAGAGTAAACAAGAAATTAGGGCATGTTGGTCTAAGTAAATTTATTTGGGGATGGTCTGCTTTTTTAACGACTGAATAGCCATTGACAAATTGTGGAGGTAAATTTTTTTCCAATATCACCCGGTTTTAGCCACCGTAGTTGTACTCATAAAAAAATTATTTCCACCGACGGAAAAAAGACACCCGAATTGACATCGTAATAACAGCCTAACACGCGTAATTCATGTAAATCGGTATTCCAAACTTCTTTTCCAACCTGATCGACCTCCGGGGAAGAGATAGGAAGACAGGCCGGACTAGTTTACATCGACACCATGGCGGAACAGTATGGCAACAACAGCAACAAAGATAGAGCCGATGATTTCGGGGTTGCCGTGAAAAGTGTTGTCTCTTCTGGCAGTACCAAATCTATCGAATTGCAGCCTCTAACTTCCAGAAAACTCGTAACGGCTGATGCATTTGGAGACGAACCAACAACTTCGTCGGAGTATGACATGGATGGAATTATCTCTGAAAATGACCAGAAGAACAGTGATGGACCCAATGGACCCTGGAATTTGCAAGATTGGTTGTACCCTCCACAATTGCCTCCTGAATTGCAGTTGTTGCGTAGGGAGAACATTGCGATCCCGGCCTGTTATTTGTTGGTAGGAATATTGCAGGGATTATCTGGACCCTTGATCAATGTATACCCACTGGATTTGAACGCGACGGAAGCCCAACAAACGACGATAGCAACATTGAAGTCTCTTCCTGCCTCTCTCAAATTGATCTTCGGCTTCATCTCGGACAATTTTCCGATTTTGGGATACAGGCGGAAATCGTATATGCTTATCGGGTGGGGCATGTCGGCTGCTGCCTATGGATCACTTCTGTTTACAAGCGATCTGACGTTGTCGGAAGAGGAGTATACGAAAGACGATGGAAGTATTGGAACGGAGACAGTGGCTCCGCCCAACGCACCATCAATTCCTTATTTATGCTTAATGACCTTTTTGTTCGGAACTGGTAAGTGGTTTCATATTTACCCCACTTGAAATGATGTTCAATGCAGATGGTGGGAACGATTTTCTATTTGAAACGCATCACAAAATTTTAACCTGTTCTGATTATTTTTCTTTGATCTGTGCTGCCTACAGGCTTTTGGCTGGCCGACGTCATGGGCGATAGCGTTGTTGCTGAAAAAGCTAGGTTAGAGCCTTCCTTCGCGAAAGGTGCGACGCAGTCATCTTGTTATAGCTACCGATTCTTTGGCTACATGTGTGCTGGCCCACTCTCTACTGCCCTCTATAAATGGCGAGGTCCCGGCTCGGTCATCTTTCTATTGTCTGCACTGCCACTCTCCGTTCTACCGTTTGTGTATTATTTGGGCGAGGTACGATACTCCGCAGTTGCCTCCACAAGAGATCAGTGCCACGAAATTTGGACGACAGTTTGTTCCCGATCTGTATGGCAGCCTATGGCCTTCGTATACATATACAATGTCCTGCAGATTGGGAATGCGGCTTGGAACCAATATCTCAAGACGACTCTGGAGTTTACGAGTACGCAAATCAATCTTATTTACATCGCATCGAGCGTGCTGCTCTATCTTGGAATCATCACGTACAAATACTTTATGATGAATTGGTCTTGGCGGCTAGTATACGTTATCTGTACACTCTTGAATGGAGTTTTCAGCGCCCTTCAAATTCTACTGATTCTCGGAATAACCTTTGGCATACCGAACTTCGCTTTCGCATTGGGCGACGATGCATTTGCTGAATTTCTTGCAGGTGTTCAATTTCTTCCATCCACAATCATGGTAAGTTCTCGTTGCATTTGGAGCTCTCAAACGAACAGAAAGTCATACATCTCTAATCGAGCCTTTTCTTTTTCTTAGATGGTACATCTCTGTCCCGAGGGTTCAGAGGGAGCATCGTACGCTATGTTCACAACAATCCACAACTCTGCCGGACAGGTCAGCAGAGCTATTTCGACTCATTTGCTCGGTATATGGGACGTTTCCAAGGATGCTTTGGCCGACCACGAATTAACCGGAATGGTGAATCTGGCGCTCCTCACGTCAATCGCACAACTTAGTGGAATTCTGTTGGTCCGAATGCTTCCGCGAACCAAAGACGAACTGTTTGAGTTGCGCGACTCGGAATACGGGTCGTCACGAACAGGGGGGCTGATCTTTTTGGTTATCACCTTTGCATCGATTTTGTATGCCATGATCGTAGGTATTCTGAACGTGGTTGTTCCGGGCTGGAGCGGAGAATCGTAAAAGCATAAATCGAAAGTTTTTTGAACCGGAAATAAGGTGTAGGAATCGAAAACAGCAGGATTTTTTAACATCACTTGTTGTATTTGATTGTCAATAAATTGTCGAGAAAGAACAAGAAGCAACAATCCAAAAATAGTGAGACAGGGGGAGTCCAATATCAGTTAGTTTTTTGTCTAGTATTGTACTTCGTAGTTGTACTTGTGACCGCAGCAAGAAGAAGCAACAAAAACTTAAACTAAGCGCATTCCTTTTCCGTAATTGCTCTTGGAGTGGTGCCGCGGGACATTTTGGTTATCTTGGCACTGTGATGCCGTATGTTGTTGGATGTCCAGTCATGTGAGAGGTGTCCTTGGAGTTTTGGGAATGATATTTGTAAGGGGTTCGTGAAGAAGTGTTCAATTTTTGCCTTGCAATGCTTTTTGGATTTTACAACGTGTTCCCATGCATTGTTGTTGATGGTGTGGAAAGTTTGGAGTTGGGAGAGTGGTGTGCCTGACCATCCTATAATGTGGAGGAGCTGTATGTTGGTCATTGGTTGAACTGAGGCAGTAGGTTTGGGTGTGTCGATGATGGAGGCATATATGTTCATTTGGTTGATTTCTTTGGGTGTGGGTGTAGCTGTTGTGTTGGAAAGGAGTTGTCAGAGTTTTGTATACCATGTTATGGATGTCTTCTGCTATGGTTTGAAGTGAGGGTTGGTGGTTCAATGTTTCTTTGTGTGGATGTTGGGAATTGGTTGTGGGTGGTTACTGGTGGTGTTTGGTTCTGGTATATGTAGCGATGTTGATTGAAAAGTTGGGGTGACTTGGTGGGTGATGTGCATAGGTCAATAGTGTTCTCATGAGGTTGGTTTGTGTGGTGTGTGTGATTTGTGTTTGTGTTTTTGTTTTCTTCATTTTGAATGGTTGGTGGGTTGTTTACTTCTAGGGTGAGAATGTTGTTTGAGATGAGTAGGTCAATGAGTAGGTCAATGAGGGCCAATGCTTCATTTGACCAGGGATGGTGATTTGGGTGGAGAGTTCTTTTGAGAAAGGGAGGTTTAGGATTGTGCTGGTAAGGGGGAGGTTGCTTATTGTTGGGTCCTCATTTTTGCATGTGCAGGCAGCTAGGAGCCATCTTGTGGTTGTAGAGATTTTGGTGATTGCTTTCTTGTTGATGAGGGTGCTGTGAAGTGTGTTTGGGTGGGTGGGTAGTTTGTCAGTGCAACAGAGGTCTACTAGGAGAGAGCGTGGGATGTGTCCCAGAAGTCTATTGTTTTTTGCTTTTGCTGCTGCATGGGGTTTGAGGAAGGGCATAGGGTTTTTGTTTAGGGCTTGCTTGGTTCCATTGCTGGCCATAACTACTATTGGATTCAACAACATGAACAACATTTTTAGTTTCGATTACAACTACATGATAGCTCCTGAAATAAAGGAAATAAAATTGGGTAACGAGGTTGATTGTTGAATTGACATGGAGACCATGTGAATTTGCACCAAATCAATGTAGCAGTGTTGAATGAAGACGCGGCTTCCACGTGACATTGATGTAGAATTTGGACCAATTGATATAGGGTATGCAGCATGTAGAATGTGTCCAGAACAACCATGTTAAATTTGGCCAAATTCACCTTGTATCCAAGTCAATGAATTGGAAGAATTCTGCTTAGGTGACATGTAGAATCTAGCTGTTGGGAAGTAGAATTTGGCCCTGTCAATGTGGCTCTATTGACGTTGGATGTTGATAATTCTTACCAGTTGACACATAGAATTCAGATGCCACATAGAATTCAGATGTTGGTGGGATGTAGAATTTGGTTCAGTTAACGTTTGTTCAATGTTTAGGATTTGGCCCAATACTGTATGTAGGGAACGTAGTTATAGAATGTATCCCAGTCAATATAGTAGTGGTGGATGTATAATTTTCCATCTGTCAATATAGCATGCACCATGACAATAAAATTTTGGTAGAATCACATAGTATGGTAGAAAACAAGAGGGGTGGGAGGGGAGCAGGAGGACAAATTTTGTGTCCCATTGTTTCCTGCATGTAGTATGTACTGTGTTTTAGTATCAATACAACCCCAACCAAGACCCCTACAAAGTGAAGGTGCTAGTAGTAGGCAAGGGTATTCCAAAAATTACAAGAAAGAAATATTGTTATTTTTACAGTGGAAGAAAGGAACCATATAGCTGTATGTGCCAAAAGGTTGAATCACTGTGCAGTTGCCCAGAAACTGAAAATTTTTTGAAAATCAACTCAAGGAAAGGTTTCTACTTGAAGCAGGGAGTATATCAGTGGGAAATCCTAATGGAAGCAACAGAGGTGTATTGAATGATGATGATGATGATGACGATGATGATGACGATGATGATGACGATGATGATGACGATGATGATGACGATGATGACGACGATGATGATGACGATGATGACGATGATGATGACCATGATGATGATGACGATGACNGATGATGACGATGATGATGACCATGATGATGATGACGATGACAATGATGATGACGATGATGATGATGATGACAATGATGATGACAATGATGATGACCATGATGATGACCATGATGATGACCATGATGATGACCATGATGATGACCATAATGACAATGACAATAATGACAATGACAATGACAATAATGACAATGACAATAATGACAATGACAATGACAATGTTGTCATTGACAATGACGATTTGCACTAGATTATGTGTACTTTGCCTTTAAGTGTGTTTGAATATGAAATTGTAAGATTAAAGATTATTGTGCAAGTTCACGAGAATTCCGTTCCAATTAGATCCTTGTGTAGATCTGGTACTGAATCCACACGGGGTTCTCACTATTTGGAACTTGTTCTTTGCAAGGTAATATATCTCGCAACATCTTGGATAGGATCCTTGATACAATGGATCATATGATATATTTATATGAATAGTACCCTATGATATGTGGGTAGGAATGGTATGTCCATCCATTCGGAGGAAGCATCATCGTATGTCTGTATGATTCCAATATGGTATGTACGCTTTCAATACAGTACGTACGTATACTTCCGTTACAGTAGTACGTACATACTATCCGTTGCACGATTACAATGATGATTACAATGATGATTACAATTATGATTACAATGATGATTACAATGACAATGACAATTACAATGACAAGCAATTGCAATGACAATTACAGTGACGATTACAATGACAATTACAATGGCGATTGCAATGACAATTACAATGACAATTACAATGATGATTACAATGACAAATACAATGACAATTACAATGATGATTACGATGACAATTACAATGACAATTACAATGATGATTACGATGACAATTACAATGACAATTACAATGACGATTATGATTATGGTGATGATTTCATTTGTCCTTCTATTCAAGAAAAGTTTGAGCAGTGTTTGAAGGGGTCTAGAATATGTGGTGGTAACAATGACTTTCCCTAGTACTGGTAGCAGTAATATCATACTAGTGCTGAAGTAAACATACTATTCCATATAAAATATTCACAGAATCACAATGGTTCAGCATTGGATTCCATGGTTTTCTTGGCAGAAAATTTAAAAATCTAATTATTACAGCACCCTGGAGATTTTGAAACCAAACTATTTATTCCAGTCTCGACACCTTCAAGATTTTGAAACTGAACTATTTATTCCAGTCACAGCAACACCTTCAAGATTTTGAAACCAAATTACTACTCCTATTTATTCAAAGTTAACAAACCCAAGCCAAAAATAAAAGCAACAAGCGGGCTCAGGATTCCCCTCTACTGAAGTTTTTCCAGTGAGCACAGAGTGCAAAAATACTAAAAGAAACGAGCAGGCTCAGGATACCCCTCTACTGAAGTTTTTCCAGTGAGCACAGAGAGGAAATTTTAAAAGAAATAAAACATAGAATGACAGGAGGGGTACTACTAGCAAGTCCGGTTGGTGGGAATCCATCTTAGTACTACTACTACTACTACTAGTACTGTGTTATTTTCACTAACAAAGAAATGGCCAGCATGCACACAGACGACAGCAGGTACTAGTACTAGTAGTAGTATCGTCACAGATCATGGAATATGAAAATATATGCATAACATTGAGGTGGGTCGAGAAACAATTAAGGGATTGCATGTAACCCCCATAGCAGACTATGAGGAACTTCCATAATCCCTCGTGTCTGAATTGCTGTGCTGGTAACAGTACCAGCTGTATTGACTACTTTGATCAAAGGGGCAAGGCTCCAAGAAGAGGATGTACAGACAGCAGCTAATAATCCAGTTTCCGGGAAGCACAATTTTGTGAAGAACGCGCGCGAGCAATAATATTCAAATTAGTCGGTAACGATGATTGAATGTATTCTCCTACTTTTTCAGCCGAGAGGACTATCGCGTCTAGTGGTCAGTCACCCTCCGTCCGCCGAAATTGTGCCGATCGCCGGAAAAAATGCCTTAGTTTTGCGCTCGAACGACACGGACGCTACACACTACGACTGTATTGTCGGGCCATACACGACTGGGTAGACGTAGACTCGTACGGTACTGTAGCGTACATAAAGATGTACGTACCGGTATGTAGGGCATCGAATTCTTTTCGTAGACTCCCACCAAGGAACAAAGGGATTGGTTCACGCTTGGATGGTTGAACAATTGAACAATAAACACAATTTCTGTACCGTACCTACGTACTCGGTACTCGGTACTCGTAGTAGAGTATTGTATTGTACCGTACATACGGTACTTCGTTGGTAGTATGTACTGTACGTACGGTACAGTGGAGTGCAGTATTTGACCTTCTTTTCGTTCAATCTTGAAACCGGTATTCTTCGCAAAAGCGGCATCCTTCGACCCATACACAAGGAAAAGCAAGCAAAAACAAGCAATCGAATGAACCATGGTCTTTGGCAGAAAGAAGAAAGAAACCACCCCAGCGGAGGGAGAAAACGACCTGGCCCTCGCAGCCGGTGCCCCGGACGACGCTTCCTCAACGGGAGACTCGGTACCCCCGCCCCCGCCGGAGGCCTTTGCGGGAGGCAAACAGAACACTGAGTCCATCGCCGTCGCCGACGACGACGACGGCGACGGTGAGTCCATCGAAGCCGACCAGTACGTCGTCACGATGCCCCAGGCGTCCGGTTTGGCCGACGAAGCGAAGGAGGGAAAGGACGACCCGGACTTTTACAAAAAGCTCGGGGTGATTCTTCTCTGCATCAGCACCTTTTTCGTGCTGCTGGGGGTGTCCATCAAGTACGGGGTCAGCCGCAACCAGCGCGCCGAGAACAGCATCGGGGATCCGCTGTTGGTGGAGTCCGGGCCGGCGGAAGAAGGCACTTCCGAGCCCCCACGCACCGTGGACCAGCAGAGCGTCCCCTGGGAAGACACCCCCAGCGACCCCACGGGCACCAACACCACCGGCGTCGGCGTCGACGCAGAAACGGCGCCCGGAGCCGGCGAGAAGACGGTAGTGCCCTCCCAGGTCGGGACCACGGGCGGAACCCTGCCCGCGCCGAACCCCTTTGCGGGCTGCACCGCCGATGGCATTGTTCTCGAGGCCACCTGCGTGGACGGGGCGTCCCTCGTGAGCATGGACTTTTGCCTGGCGAACGGCGGCGGGGCCACCGACGAGTTCTGGGCGTGGGTCGAGACGCCCGACGCGTACGCCCGCTTCGTCGAGACCGACTGGGGCTGGCTGCGGGACGAGGCCTCGAGGGAGGTCGAGGGCCTCCCCGGTGGCACCTACGTGATCGGCCTGTTTTCCGACGGCCGGCAGCTGCTGCCCGAGTACCCCCTCCTGGTGTCGCAAGAATTTACCGTGTCCTGCCCCGAGCTGGAAGTGAGAAACTAAGGGAGCGGAGACACCACGGCACGGCCGCCGTTTTGCGCATCGAACCCGGAAGTCTTTGGAGTGGTCCACGCTGTGGGCACGCTGTGGTTGTGAACGGGTCTACCATACTATTCCAATAGTATGGTATAGTATAGTATAGTATAGTTGAGTACAGTACAGTACAGTATAATATTATCATAATACAAATCTACATGTTGTTTCCGTTCAAGTGAAACGATCCTGAGATACTGAACTTGTTTTTGGTGTTTTCTGCGAAAGGATCTTCGTCGCTGTAACCAGTGAATGCTTTCCTAGACTTCGTCGTGCACATCCAATACATTCACTGGAAGTCACACAGAATAGCCACAACTTGGCAGGCAAAACAACTTCGCGAGACTCCGCCAGACAATGGCGCTATCCGAACTTCAATTGCATTCCCCCAACTAGAAAACGACGCGATTTGCGTGCAATCCTGCCGAAGCAGTTCCATTGTTTGTTCAACGGGCGGCACACCCCCTTTGGCCCAGGGCTCCCGATTCATGGCGCTGGAGGAAGAAAGAGGGGCCCGTCGGTGCCGTCGTTTCCAAACCCCACCGGCATTGCGCGGCCTTCCCGTGGTGCTTCACCGCCGGCGGGGAGCGGCGGCAACCCGCCGCTCGCAGCGGCTCCTTCCGGAACGTGGCAGAGGTCGGTGGCCTCGTTCTTGATCCTCCGACCGATGATGTGCTGCCGCTTGGCGCAGTCGAGGTGGCCGCCGATCAGCAGGGCCCAGTGGCCGTACCCGCCCCGGCCATAGGTTACGCAACGGGCCATGGCCATGAGGTACAGGTCGACAAAGGTGTCATAGAAGGCCTCCACGGGCGCCACCAGGGAATCCAGGTGGACCAGCGAGTCCCCCGTGCCCGTGCTTCCGTCGCTTTCGCCGTGGACGGCGCTCGGGTTGGACGACGCCACCACCCTCGGGAGCCCCTCGAGCGGGTCCTCGCCGCCGCTGGACAGGGAGAGCGCGTGCCGGATTGCGATCTTGCTGTCCGAGGCAAAAAAGATGGGCATCGTCCTCGAAGCGTCGACCCCGCCCAGATTTGCCGCTGTGAGCTCGGTGGCGCACGCCAGGGCGTTTTGGGTGAACTTCTGGATGATGGGAGACGGCCGGGAAGTCTCGCCGTAGAGGGCCCGCAGGTGGGAAGCAGCGTACTGGTTGGGCACCAGGCCCAGCTCGGCCAGCTTGGCCCGGAGCAGGTCCTGGACGGGAAGGGAGGGTGTAAATGCGATCTTCCAGGCGACAGCAAAGATGCGCTCAAAGCCGGGCTGGTCCTGGCCACGGACGTCGCCGTCATCATCGCCGTCTCCGGTGCGGTTCGGCCCAAAGACGTACCTGTCGTAGATCCGGTGCGGCTCGTCCGTCTGGTACCGCGCCCGCACCAAGGACATCCCGCCGGAGGTGTATTTCTCGATCATCTGCCGGGTGGAGAGGCGCTTGCCCTCGCCCAGGACCGCGGTGAGCTCCCCCGGAACCCTCCAGTCAAAGCCGCCCTCGGGGGGAACCAGGAACTCCTCCAGCATCGCCGGCCGGGTCCACCGGATCAGGTAGATGCGCTTGGTCTCCCAGGCCCTGCGGAGGAGCGTGGGCAGGGGCTTGAGACGGTCGGCCGTCCCGCCGCATTTCTTCGGGTCCTGGTCCTTCAGGCACTGGCTGATCAGCCAGCGCTCGCTTTGCCAGTCGGTGAGATTCCACGTCGATCGCTTATACCGGTGCCAGCGAAAGTAGTCCTTCATCCACTCAGGAACCTCCACCACCGTGCCGTTGCTTCCGTTTGTGCCCGCCGTCGTGTAGGTCCGATCCCAGAGGAAGCGGTCCGGATCGCGAACGAGAAACTCGGGGGGAATGTCGCGGTAGTACACGGCGTTGGAAACGTTAGGCGCAATGGCCGTCTCCACGTATGTGTACTTGAGTTTTTCTTCCGGTGTCAGCGTTCGGTTCGAGTCTTCCTTCTTCTTTTGGTGGTTGCGGCGCCGTCTTCTTCGTCCCGCCCGAGCGATATACCTTATCTCGGGAGCATCCGCTATGTTGTTCTCCTTCTTGTCTTTATTTTCCTTGTCTTTCTTGTCATCGACCGTTGTGGTTACTTCTTCTTTTGCGTTTGTCGACTCGGTTTTTGTAACGGTGGTCTTGGGCAAGTTTGAGGATGCTTCCGTGTCCCTCCGATTGTTGTTGTTGTTGTCCTTCCCATAGTTGGAATCGGAGCCTTCGTCGGTCGGACCATTCGTCTTGCCACTGCCCGTACCGCCAGTGTGATACAGATTCATAGCCATGTTCACGGCACCGTTCATCGCTGCATGGTTGCTGTCCAGTTCCACGAACTGCGTAACCCACACCAGGTTCACAAAGACAAACCCCGTCAAGACCAGGAGGTATTTCCAGTTCGACTCCGGCAACCGAACGGCCTTTACAGCCGATCGGCCGCTCCCATCACCGGGAGCTCTGTCGCTGATGGTGGTATTCCTGGGCGGAAGGCGCCCCTTGCCGTACGCCTTCATGGTTGTGTGGTGGCAGGCCCGTGGTCCGGTGTGTGCCCTTCCTTCTCTACCTGCTCGCTCAGTCTCTTGCGGGTATCCCGGGAATGGCTGCGGTATCGATCTTTACGGACTGGCAGAGGTGTGGGCATACCGAAAAATAACCCACGTTTTACCGGCAGGATTGTGGGTTATTTCATGGGAATAATGACCCCCGTTTCTAAAACAAAAAACGTGGATTATTTTATTGGAAAAATAACCCACGAAATCATGCCCCAATGTTGGATTTCAAAGGGGAATGTGCGCGTGTGGGTTCCGGTGGGCCTGGCATAGATTCTATGTATGGGAATGACCCGAATGACCCAACATGATGAGCATCGTATCGTAGATTTTAGAATAGAACAAGCTGTTAACACAAGCAGGCCTCCACTGAACTATTGCATGGAAAAACCATACGGTAAAATACCCACCATTGAAGAAGAAACGATCCTTTGTGATCCGGCAAAAAGATACGTGTTATGGTGAATCACAACGATCAACAAGATGAAGATGAAACAGCCGCTCTGCTTTTTAAATCCGCTTCGTCGTCTTCCGATCCGGTTTCCATATGGTCCTATCTGAGCTTTAGCTGGTACGTTCCAGCATGAAACTTCTACCGTTTTGGTACCAATCAACCGTTTTTCCATTCGTACTCATTAAGTTGGCTTTGCAATCTTTCTCATTCATTGATAGGTACACCCCGGTCTTGGAAGAGATCAAATCCAAAGTTGAGAATGGGCAGCTCCCAAACATTGAAGAAGACCAAGGAATTCCACCCTTGCCAAAAGAGAATAGCACGGTCCATATCGATGACAAATTCGAGACCTGTTGGAAACAGGAACTAAAATACCACCCCCACGATCCAAGCTTAACACGAGCGCTTACGAAGGCATTTTTACGCCCATACATTGTCGCTTGCCTATTGTCTACTACTGGAACCGCTGCAAATTTTGTTGGACCAATGGTACTACAAATGATTATTCCATATTTGCTAGATCCATCAGCTTCTCTGACATACGGTTTGTCATTGACACTTGCTCTCTTCTTGGCGCAAATTGCAAACAGCTTGTGCACCAGACAAGCGTCGTACATTACTCTTCAAGTTGGAATTCGTGTCCGAACAGCGTTGGTGTTTGCAATATTTAAGAAGTCTTTGCAAATTGACTCCTTTTTTTACAGAGATCACCCGATCGGGCAAATTTCAAACATGATGGGTACCGATGTGGGTAAGATTGTTATGCTTTCAGAGTATGCGATTCAAGGTATTTCTGCACCGGTAACGATGGTTTTGGCTGTTTTTTACTTGTGGCAGCTTCTGAGCTTCGCGAGTCTAGGTGGAATATTCTTCATTATCCTCAGTGTTCCTTTGACAGCTAATATAACAAAGCGGATGGGAAAACTAATGATGGGCCTTATGAAGGTCAAGGACGATCGAGTTAATTGTAATCAAGAAGTTCTGACAAACATGAAGACCGTCAAACTTCAAGCCTGGGAAGACTCTTTTCGAAGCAAAACTGAAGATTTAAGAAAATTAGAAATCGATCAGTTGTGGAGATACAAAATAGCCGGCTCAATTTTTGGTGTGGTGAGTAGTGCAATTCCAATGATGGTTGCCGTCTCATCTTTTGGAATCTACGTTACGATTCTGGGGCATAGCATGGATGCCGCAACGGCTTTGACGTCCATTTCAGTTTTCAATCTTTTGAGCTTTCCGCTGGGTATTTTTCCTTTTATATTGAATCTTGGCGTAGAAGCAAACGTGTGCCTTGAGCGTATTCAAAAGTTTTTGATAGCACCTAACGTGGAGCGAGTGCGTAGATTGACAGACGAAGATCGCAACGAAAGCGCTGGTGACGCTTGTGTTGCCATTGACATAATGAATGCGACGTTTAGCTACCATGGATTCAGTAAGAATGGAGATGGTTCAAAGAAACTTAGCATTAGAAGCAAACTTGGTCAGAAAGAAGAGGAATTACTATTGGCTAAGGCAATGCTTTCAGATGTGGAGGAACATTTAGCCAAATTGGAAGGCCGGACTTCTTGTCAATATGGAACAGCCAACACTGATGGTGGACTTTCAGATGATTTCAACGATGGGTTCAAAAATATTCTACCTTTGAGACGAATTAGCTTTAAATGCAACGAGGGCGATTTTATCGCCGTTGTCGGAGAAGTTGGTTCTGGAAAGACAACGTTATTGAAGTCAATCTTGGGAGAAGTCCAAAAAGTATCAGGAGAGTTAGGAGTGCGAGGTACCATTGCTTACTTCAGTCAAAATCCTTTTATTATGAACGACACTGTGAAGGGAAATATTTTGTTTGGAAAGAGCTCCGAAAACATAGATCACGACTTGTACAAGGTCGCTGTCAAATCAGCTTGCTTAGAACATGATTTGAAATTGTTGTCCGCTGGGGACCAAACTGAAATCGGAGAAAAAGGAGTCAATCTGAGGTGAGAACTTTTGACTACGAGGTGCCATTTTGCGATTCCTTTTGTTTTGGGCATTGGAATTATTCAGCAATGCAATATGTGACTCAGAAGTCGATTCTAAACGTTTATTCATCTCATTAGTGGCGGCCAAAAGGCCAGGGTTGCAATTGGAAGAGCTGTATATAGAGATGCGGATATATCGCTATTAGATGATTGTTTGAGTGCTGTTGATGCCCATGTGGGGCGTGACTTATTTGACAAATGCATCGTTGATGTTCTTTTGAAGGATAGAATCAAAAGAGGAAGAAGAAAGAAGAGGACTGTTGTCCTGGTCACGAATGCACTTCAGTATTTGAGTCACCCAAAGGTTGATCGGATCGTGGTTTTGAAGGATGGTTTGATTGCTGAGTCTGGCACTTATGACACTTTAGTTAACACCGATGGTTCTGTTTTTAGGTCCATGTTGGATACTTTCAAAGACTCAATGGAACAAGAAAACGATACCGATGTTGACGAAGACGAGCTTATCGAGGAGGAAATTCTATCAGATCTTTTACACGATCTAAATGACCTCGAGCACGTAGAAGAAAGAAGAAGATCTTCCATCCTATCTAGAAGTTCATCAAGTCGTAGAGTGACTTCAAGAAGATCGTCAAGTTGTAGAATGTCTTCGAGAAGATCAGTTGAAGGTCCCAAAATCGTAGGAAAGGGAACGACGCTGACGACTAGTGAAGCTGCGGAGAGTCAGATAGGAAAGGTTGAATGGAAAGTCTACAGTGCGTGGGCAAAGGCTGCAGGCGGTGTTTGGGTTGTCATACCGTTGTTCCTAGCCTTCATAGCTCAACAAGGATTGGATTTCCTTCAAAGGTTTTGGCTGACTCAATTCTGGGGAACTAGCGGAGCAAAGGACATGGGTAGTCAGCTCTTTTATTTGTCAGTATATACGCTTCTCTATCTTACTGGCATAGCGGTTAATTTCTTGAAATCGATTATGCCAGTACTTTTCGGATTGAAGGCCTCCAAAAAAGTAAGTTCTATGCTGTCTCTAGTTCTTTATTTCGTTTTCATTTGCTTTCTACAACTCACAGCCGTATTTCATCACCTTGCACAAGTTTTTCTCGGCTTTGTTGGGTTCAATGTTGACTGCTCCCATGTCCTTTTTCGATACCACGCCTACTGGACGTCTCGTGAATCGATTTAGCAAAGGTAAGTCACTCGGGTGTCTGAGTTACTTACGACAAAGAATACGAGATGATTCATACAATACAGCACTCACCTTTGCGAATTGCAACGTTAGATATCAATACGGTTGACGAGACTTTAGTTTCAAACTTCAAGAATTTCGCAGGTACGATGTTCAGCATAGCAACTTCGATTGCAGTTATGGTGTCAACAATTCCACTAGCGTCTATCATACTTCCATTTCTAGGTGCATATTACAAGCAACAGCATACTTATTTCAGTCGAAGTAATAGAGAACTAAAGCGAATTGATTCAACATCCCGGAGTCCCATTTACAGCCTCTTCGGGGAAGCTTTGAATGGTTATGGGTGAGTTTTTCCAAATATTGTTTTCGTGCTGGTTACATTTTGATTCGTGTACACGAAGTACAGCGATTGCCTTCTCATCAACCGTCTATCAACTGTCTATCAATGTGTTCTATATTGCTTCACTTGACTGTAATTTGTTTTCTGCTTATTCTAGCACAATTCGTGCCTTTGAAGCTGGACCAGCGCTGTCATCTCGCATGTCCAACTTTATTGATAGACAACAGCATGCATACTATTTATTGAGAGTGGGAACTTACTGGCTTGCAATCAGACTTGAATTCATCGGAACCTTGTTAATTGCGTTTGGTTGCCTTGGTTTTGTGCTTCATAAGCATGCCAGCACCACTGTTGACGAAGTCTTTGCCAGTATGGCCGGTTTGGCATTATCATATCTTTTGACTACCACATCTAACTTGGTTTATGCTATCCGTTTGTCTAGTGACTTTGAAGCCAGCTTGGTTTCCGTGGAACGCATACAACAATACATAGAGGTAGAAAAGGAAGCACCTCATCACAATCCAACAGACGTGTTGTTGGACAACGAATGGCCATCGAAAGGGTCCATAAAATTCGATGATTATAGACTAAGGTACAGACCTGGTCTTCCCTTAGTACTGAAAGGACTAAATATCACCATACCAAGTCAAGCAAAGGTCGGAATCGTTGGCAGAACCGGTGAGTTCTGTCATTTGTTGCTCGCATATGATTTCGTCATTTGTCTGATTGCAACTCATCTAAAATTTGTTTTCTGATTCTTGTAGGCGCTGGAAAGTCAACTTTGATGAATGGTCTCACGCGCCTGATCGAACCGGCTGGTGGAAAGATTCTCTTAGATGGCGTCGACATCACAACTTTGGGGTTGACAACACTACGCTCCAAAATTGCGGTCATCCCACAAGATCCTGTTCTTTTCTCGGGTACAATCAGGACTAACATTGATCCTTTCAACCAGCAGTCGGACCAAAAATTGATGGATATACTCGATCGTTTGGGACTTCGGAGTGGCGATTCTTCGTTCGCTATAAAATCATTAGAAGACAAGATTGAACAAGACGGAAGAAATTTTTCAGCAGGTCAGCGACAGCTCCTCGTAATCGCAAGAGCATTAATTGGTCGTGCTTCCATTGTTATCTGTGACGAAGCAACGTCATCAATTGATGCCGAAGCCGACTCTCGCATTCAGCGTGTGTTCCGCGACGAATTTGCTCGTTCTACGACACTAACTGTCGCCCACCGACTCAACACAATCATGGATTCTACGCATATTCTTGTGATGGCGGATGGAAAGGCAGTTGAATTCGATACACCAAGCGCTCTGTTAGCCAAAGGTGGTCTATTCAAAGATCTTGTTGACAAATGGGAGGAGGAACATGAATAAATTGATGGGTGTTCCAATTCTACTTTTTAAGTATTCACGCTGGTGGAGCTGTTGCTGGTGCCGCTGGTGGTGGCATCAGTGGTGCGGGCAATAGAGATTTTGTAGGCCGAAGTAAGGGTTAGGTTTCCATGGCGTTTGCTTTGGGTGTGGTTGTCCTGGTGCCGCATGGGGTACGTCCGTTAACTTTTTCCCGTCGCGTGTTGCCACCCGGAAAATTTAGGATTTCTTTTCTTTGCTACTACTACTACTCTACTTGTCACACCCCTCTCATCACTATAAACAATATTACAAGAATATATTTTAACAAATATAAATATATTCATTAATAATACATCACTATACTTGATGGTTGAAATTACTCCAATGCATGCTCTTTACATACAACAACATTGCAACTTCTGCAACCATTCCTTGACATTTTCATACTAATCCATGGAAACTTCCTCAATCTCTTCACTGATGAGTTAGGATACCTATGCTTTGCTTCTTCTACACAGACAACACAATAGTTTCTCTTCACTCCTTCATACTTGCCACTCCATGTTTCTTCCTGTGGCTTTGAAGTTACCTTTCCATGAGCAATGGCTGTGCTGGAAATCTTGTTCACACAGAAGAGACAAATCCCACAATCACAAGGGTGGTATTTTCCATTCTTTGAAAGCTTTGGCATCCACTCTGGCTTAGAACCTTGTTGATCATGTGGAGCTTTCAAATTCAATCCTCAAATGTATACTGGTTGGGATCATTTGCTATCAGCTGAAGGATTCTTTCATCAAACAAGAACAAGAATAAATGCGCCAACCCTTCCACCTTATTAGTGCAGACATACATTGTATACCTTGCAGCACCTGTGGGTCCTGGGGTCACACCTCCTCCAGGTGATGT
Source organism: Pseudo-nitzschia multistriata (assembly GCA_900660405.1). NCBI lineage: Eukaryota > Bacillariophyta > Bacillariophyceae > Bacillariales > Bacillariaceae > Pseudo-nitzschia > Pseudo-nitzschia multistriata. The sequence goes on along the minus strand of CAACVS010000689.1, from coordinate 36,205 downwards.
ATACTGGACAGAGGGAGGAGGAGACCACTCCTCTGCATCATCACCCAACAACTTCTTGCCATTCCATGTCACCATGACCGTAATGCAAGCTTTGTTGACAGTATTTGACTGTTACCAGTCTCAGCTTCCTCAAATGAAACCCACCAAATGACTCTTCATTGTTGGAGATAATCATGAATGATACTTCCAGCAGTACTAGTAGTGATCCTCCTATCATACAGAGCTAACCTCCTCTCCTCTTGGGTGGACTTGAGTCTTGTACTTGTTCAAAGAATTGCACAACATCCCTGATACAACGAGATTGATGCTGAGTGACATTGTTGTTCCATTCTTCTTCATGGTCATTGTTGTGTACTTTTTCATCACCATCAAAAACCATGTGTGTACCAGCAGGAAGAATTTTAGTGGGACTCATGAGAACTGAGGAGTCCTGGAGAAGATAAAAAAAAAAAAATCTTAATATTATTTTTAACCTCGTGAACTAGAAGAGGCGCTATATGGCCAGAACCACAGCTTTCATTAGAAAGAGTGCTCCCAGCTGCTCCAAGGGGCGGCACTTCCCTCCGAGGAGTGTTAATGGAAGTGCAACCAGGGGTTTGTTTCACTGGAATTAAAAGTATTGACTGAGCTTGGTTTGAAGTAAACTGGAAGAATGGACAGGAGGAGCCAAAGAAGTCTCTGGCACAGCAGGTTGTTTGTGTCGCTTCTTTTTGGAGTAGGCGTCAAAGACCAGTGAATCGTGTGTGACGCTCTCCGGTGGTTGCTTACTATGTGGCAATGATGTAAAGTACTGGGTAATTGGTCTGGTGTTGGAGACAGATGCAAGTGTTGCTTTGGTGACACTTGCCAGAATTGTTTTCTCGTAGACTCGAAGGTAATATGAGAGCATAGAAGTAGATGCAGTTGATAAAAAGGTTTCCATGTCTTCTGGGAAGAGGTGGGCATGGGGAGTCCTGGAGAAGATGTTCCAATTCATCCTGCTCCAGATCAGATGAATCAGAGAGGTCATGGTCAAGGAGTAGTTCTTCAATTTTGTTTACTGTCTTTCACCAACAGGAGAGTGTCTTTGTTCAAGAAGGTCGTGATGATCCAAATCCTTGCCAACATTTCATCTCTGATCTTGAACACTTTTTATTTTCACCAAAGCTGTGGATACTCATGAGGGAGTGCTATCAATCTGCCTTATGGGAGATTTGAATTCTTCCACTATTCAGTTTTTCATGACTGACTTAGGCCTTGTTGATCCATGGACTTACCTCCATCCTAATCATCCTGATTTCCCAACATATCACAGAGGATGACAGTGCATTGACTTTGCCCTTGTTTCTCAAGAGCTGTGCACTTACATAAACAGTTTTGTCTATGAACCCTTCAAGTACCAACTGTCTGGTGATCACAGGAGATTCTACTTTGACTTGGATGTTGCAGAATTGTTTTCTCAAGAACTCATACCACCAGTGACATCCCAACCTTTTCAAGCAAGGACCATAAGGCAATCAAAGTATATCTTCAAGCTTTTCATGACTACATGCAAGTCCATCACCTCAAGTCTCAAATTGACAGGTTTCTTTCTTCATCTGCCCCTGATCAAGCAGAGACTGAAGCTCTTGATGTTGACATTCTTCAATCTAGTAGTAGAGCTGCTGAAAACAAATGCCTAGTGTCACCAAGAAATTACTGGAGTGTTGACCTGTATCTTTTGAAACAAGAACTTTCTGTCTACAGCCAAAAAAGCAGAAACACTTGGGTTGTACAGCACTTCTCACCAGAGCTACCACAGTGAGTTTTCATATCCCTCCTGATGTAACTGTTCCACAAAAACAATTCCATATGCACCAACTCAGGCTTAAAATCAAAATACTTCTCCAGGAATCTGCCAACAGATGCAATTTATTTCTCCTCAAACAAGCCAATATTTCAATGGATGCCGCTGATTCTACTTGCACACAATGTCTATGACAACTTTGCAGACAAGAAAAGCAGAATGCAGCATATAGATGTCTCCACCATTTTTTCCAACAGGTTCAGACTGGTCCTGCCATTACATAGATCCAGATTCCAATAGAATGGACATCCTTTGATCCATCTGCTCCAAATGCCACCCTGATTGACCCAAAAACAGTTACTGATCCAACTGACTGCTGGGTGACAATCTTCACCCCTGCAGATATTGAGAAATTTCTTCAACTGAGGAACCAACAACATTTTGCTGAGACAGACAAAACACCTTTCACACAGCCGCCACTGAAAACGCACTTCAATTGGAGTGCATCTATCCAAGCAGCAGAACTTGTGCTTGATGGTACTAACTTCTCCAACAAGGTCTCTGACCATATTACTTCACTTTTCCTCTATTATTTGCGCCGTGTCACCACTCTGGACTCCCTGTCCGCCCAGGTCTCTCCAGCAGACTTCACCACCAAGTTTACCAAATGGCAAGAGACTACTTCTACGCCATCAATGTCACTATAAGATTTCTCTTTAGAGAGATCCATGAACAAGATGATACGGTCCTGGACCCTCTTCAGAAAATTCAAGCCTCTGTCATCCACTGCTACATTGCCATTCTCAACTACGCACTCAAGCACAGATACTCCTTCAAGGGCTGGCAAACCATTGTGAATCTGATGATCTACAAAGACACAGGCAACACCAAACTCCACAGACTTTGAGTGATACACATGTACAAAGCTGATTTCAATTTCCTTCTTGGATCAAAATGGAGAGATGACATTCAGAAAGCCAGAGCTCACTGCACTCTACATCCATGTCAGTTTGGTGATGCACCAGAAAAGGAGGCACAGGATGGTCTATTTGAAAGGCTTACTGGCATTTTGTTGGAACTGCTTGCCATTGCTACTTGACTAATGATCCTGCTGCTACTACTGCTACTACTAGGGCTTTGGTTTGGTGTTCCGAAGATCATCAAACAGAACAAGAATAATGGTATTGTCAGCAATGCAAATGGTTAGCATTGCCTCCAGGGGGGTACTCTATCCTCATGATGAGCATCATATCAAAGAATCTGATAAAATGGCAGAGTTTGGAGCAACACCCATTGTGTTGACTCATTGCTGGAAGTTGATATACCCAATTTTGTTGTCTTCAAACTATCTGAGAAAGAGGGTTCTTGGAAAGGTGCTGAGAAAAGACCTGAAGAAAATTAGAAAGTACACAAAGGATGTCAAGGTTGCATTTCTTTCTATTTGCAATAAAGTGGCGAGTCCCAGCAGCACCACTTGATTTAGTAGCAGGATTTACTGTAACAGTACGGAGTTTGTTGTTGTAGTATTGTACAAGGAGTCTATGTGAGAGTAGGATTCATCTGTCCTCTATTTGCTTCCAATTTCATTCAATGATTACACGTGTAATCACGCGTGCGCAACTTCAGTCATTACGGTTCAATTTCGGCGTTGGTTCCTCAGTACTCTGCTGTTGTCAATAATGAGATTTTATTGCAGTTTCAGCAATGCAATCCCAAAGCAATTTCATGCGGAAAAATCAAATCATTGATGGAAATTAATAAACTTATTTGTATCACTATTTCAATATCCCACCGTTCTTGTTTTCGGTTCGTCATCAAGTCCCTTGTTTTCTGTTGAACACGGCCCTGAAGCTACCTAATTTCGAGAATTTTTCTGAATCACCAGAGAAGCCTTCTTTTTCGTCGAATGCTTTTCCGCTGCCTTGGCGCGGCGTTCGGCCCTTCCTTCTCGAACGACTAGATGATCTCCGACGCTGTCGATATTCCTTGTCGTCTTCACCTTTCTGGTCACCTTCTTTTCTCGATCGCCTCTCGTTCTTTTCACCGTCAGTTCCCGGGTTTTTGGCATCGATATCGCGGTTTGATCGGAACTTCATTCCTGATTTCCTCCGGGATTTTACGCGTTGAGCGTTATCTTCCTTCGATTTGTCGCCATCAATGGCATCCAGTTTCATTCTCTGAAAATTTTCCATGTTGTCCTGAATGCTGTCACCCCAACCCGTCGTTCCAAACACGTCGGGATCAAAGCCATCATTTGCGCCAGACCCCTGTTGGATACCTTTTACACCATCAAACGCTTCGAAAAAATAATTATCAGCTTTACTGTTTTCGAAGCCTGTTTGTCGTGTCAAAATAATGTGAGAAACAGTAATGAGATCCAACGCCTACTATCTTCGGTGATATTGGGCATGAGTATTGCAACTGAAGTCAGCGAAATCAAAACTTACGATCCAGATCCCCAAACGAAGAAAACGCAGCATCTGTATCGAGTTCGGCACCGGATTGTTGAATCGAGCTAAAAGTCAGCGGATCCGACAGAGGCGAATGTTGTCCTGCAGAGACAGCAGCCGATGACGCTGCGGCTCGTTTCCTTCGAGCTGCTACCGAGTTCGAAGCTAGTTTTTTCCCTTCCTTTGCTTTCGTCGGATCATAGATATTCTCATCGCGATATCCCTGGGAATCAGTGCGAAATTTACCTACTCGAGAATCGTTCTGAGTGTCTTTTTTTGTGGTTTCTTCAGGATTCTTGTTTTGTTCTTTTTCATCTGATTTTGAAGATCGAGTAGATTTTTTTCTTGGAGGCAACGGTCGTCCTGAATAAACCGCCGACAAACACAAAATTACTTCAGTCATATCTGCCCGGGCTTTATAGTCGACGGTCAACATTCTATCTATGAGCTCAACCAAACCATCTCCGTATGGATTGTCATCAGGAATCGTATAATTTCTCGACAGTATAGCCAGATTTGAACCCTCCTCAAAACAATTTTGCAAGAAAGCCATAGAATACAAGCAGCACCCCAAAGCCCAAACGTCGGTGCTGGATAAAAATTATTCCACTTGTTAGAGGCATCGTCGCAGAACTGTCCTGAAGTAGCATTTGATGACATCATAAACTGAATGAATATTATGTCAAAACATGGAACGGTACTTACGATTGCGTCAATTTCTTGGCTACATATAGATCCACCATTTCAGGAGCCCGAAACATTTGTGTGGTCGTTTTTTGAACGACCTCATCTGCTTCGACACGAGCCTGCTGGGTTCTCAAGTCCACATGCCCAAATACAGCCGATCCGAAATCACAAAGTTTGTATGCGCCATTTTTTACGAGAAAGTTCACTGGCTTCAAATCGCGATGTACTATTGGAGGTCTCTGGGCGTGCAGATAACTGACGGCGTTGCAGATCTGTCCGAACGCGATAATCAATGTACTTCGATCGAATCGTTTCCCCTCCATTCTCAGTTTGTTGCATACATCGAGAGCGTGGCCTCCCTCGCAGAACTCCATCAAAATACAATGCTGGGGTCGTTCCTTCCCGCTGTGCATCGATTCTTTCCCACGTTTTCCAGAATGCTGATTGGTGACTGTTCTGTAAGAAGCAACATACATCTTTACGATAGACGGATGTGATAGTCTCGATAACAACTTTGCTTCCTTCTCTGCAATGTCACGCTGTGACCTTGAGTGTATTGATGTTACCTTCAGCACCAATGGTCCCGGAGGGATTTCGTCGTTCGATTCTGAATTAGAACCACCACGATGTGGAGACACCGCCCTTCCATTATTCGTGTTCTGTGATCCAAGCAAACCTCCACCGTCACTATTCTTTGCTAGATAAACATACGAGAAACCACCTTTTTCATACAGTCGACATGGTTTGGCAATTGTTTGTTGATACAGAGTTAGTTGCGAACAAAGACGAATGAAAATGCACCATCGATCATTTGTGTACGACTTACCCTCTCCAAGCAATTTCGTGATGGTCAAGTTTAGATTTCCCATCACCATTTTTTCGCCAAGGAGGGCGGTTCCGAGTCCCCCATCGTTGGCCGGCATTGCTATATTCTTTATCAATTTGATGCGACTCGGTTTCTGGACGACAATGATCTTGAGGTTGCTAGGGAAGCTCAGCGAAACATAGCTCCGGAAAGCAAACCTATTGAAACTCTCGAATTATCTAAGACGCACGAGGATGTCAACAGGATTGAGATGGAGGAATAATTAGCCATGATGCGTGACCGTAGCAGCGATCAGAGATCAACCAATTCCATCCATGCACGGTACGGTACGATACTGTACATAGCATTTAAATACGAAGTACAGTACAAAAAAATGCTGCAATCAGACTCGTTTAGTTACTAGTGGTACGATAGTACGATACTCGTATGTTATCTGTGGAGGAGCTCGCGCAGCGCCTGTACTACTCGTACCATGCGGGTAGTACTACGTGGGTATCTGTAATAAATGATACAATAATAAATACTACTACACAGTACAAAGTCCGTAGAATCCAACAAACATGCAAATTATCGCTAACTCCGTGTTATTTGTAAGAGTGAGCCTTACTGCTGGAGGGAAAATTCAAAAAAGCTTAAAAATTGAGGTACACGAGTGCACACCTTCAACTGCGAAGTCCTCGTAAGATTGCTAACTACTTGAAAATTAAGGTGTAACAAAACAGCATGAATACTGCTTACTACTGGAAATAGTAGTAAACACCACGGGAACTCATTGCTACTGATTCCTACAATCACCTCAGGCCCAATACTACTGGTACTGGAGGTGGTGGTGTTGCTAACAGTGTAAATAGGAGGAATACTGCTTACTAGAAGTATTTCTTAATAGCTATCCAACATTGGTCTTACATATCAGTGCAATCAGGGGATTCGTATCAGCAACTTGTGTCAGCATCCTCCGTATCAGCAGCTCCTCTTTCCATAGTATTCCTCCCCCGTCTTATCATCCTCCGTATCAGCAAGCCTCCGTAACAGCAGCGAGGCTCCATATCAGCATCCTACATAGCAGCATCCTACGTATCACCCCAGCATCTCCATATAGTAAGTATCCTCCGTATCACCAGCATCCTCTGCATCAGCGGCTCGTATCAGCAGCAAGCCTCTGTATCAGCATCCTCCATATCAGCAGTGAGCCTGCGTATCAGCGTCCGTATCAGCATCCATATCAGCTTCTCGTATCAGCATCCTCCGTATCAGCCACTCGTAACAGTGTCCTCCATATCAGCATCCTCCGTATCAGCATCTCCATATCAGCATCTCCGTATCAGCATCCTCCTTATCAGCGGCTTGTATCAGCAGCTTGTAACAGCGTCCTCCTCTCCGTATCAGCATCCTCCTCTGAATTAGATGGTGTTTGATGGAGTAATCGTAGATTGCTGGTGTGGTTGTATTGGATTGAAGATCAGTGGTTTACAGATCTTGATCTTCACTCTGGCTCCTATTCCCCAATCGTGCTGGGGGGTTATCTCGTGGAATTCTTTATTACCTCTTATATATCAATATGGGAACAACGAAACAAAGATCTTCATGGCTACACAATTACCCAGAAGCAAGCCAAGCATCGACAGCAGGTGGTAACGAAAGTCCGCACTCTGTTTGAACTGAAATCACAGACATGTCCATCCCATGCCCACCTCTTCCCAGAAGACGTGGAAACCTTTTTATCAACTGCATCTACTTCTATGCTCACATATTACATTCGAGTCTACGAGAAAACAATTCTGGCAAGTGTCACCAAAGCAACACTTGCATCTGTCTCCAACACTTGACCAATTACCCAGTACTTTACATCATTGCCACATAGTAAGCAACCACCGGAGAGCATCACACACAATTCACTGGTCTTTGACGCCTACTCCAAAAAGAAGCGACACAAACAACCTGCTGTGCCAGAGACTTCTTTGGCTCCTCCTGTCCATTCTTCCAGTTTACTTCAAACCAAGCTCAGTCAATACTTTTAATTCCAGTGAAACAAACCCCTGGTCGCACTTCCACTAGCACTCCTCGGAGGGAAGTGCCGCCCCTCGGAGCAGCTAGGAGCATTCTTTCTAACAAAAGCTGTGGTTCTGGCCATATAGTGCCTCTTCTAGTTCACGAGGTTAAAAATAATATTAAGATTTTTTTTTTCTGTATTGGATTGAAGATGGTTCAATACTAAAAGAATGATGAATGGATTGTGAGCCGACAAGCAGCATTGGTGCAAATGTATCATTTTTTGTATCTCTTACTTAGCAGCTGTGCAGTGGGAAATGCTACATATTAAGAGATCACAGTTGTAAATAAAATAATGCACGTACACCGGCCAGCTTGATATGAATGTACATGAAAAATGTTACGTACCACAAAATACTGGGGGTATGGAAATAGGAAATAGGTATGTTCATCAAGATCATATTTCCAGCGCTTTGACAGACATCATGACAAAAATTCCATAGAAAAAAATGGGGTGTTTTGACAAGATTTTGTGATGTCAGTCAGTGCACTTGACATATTTTACACAGGAAAAAGATGGCCCAAATGTACGATATTATCGTACATCTGCTGGCCAACTCTATAAGATATCTTCACACTGGTAATCCAATGCACATGTCTCAAGGTTCAATGAGGACTCACATGACAGAAGAAGAAACTGCCATCTAGCAGCTACAGAAAGCAGCAGAGTGCTCTGCCCATGACTCTGAACCAGAATTTATGCAGGAGCAAACAACAAGAGCAAAAGCTTTCATTGAGGTAATGATTTCTTGTGCAAGTTCTCTCACATTCAAGCATGCAGAGAATCAATACAAGGAGGAGGAAGACAGCAGTTAAGTGAAGTCTGCATTTAAAGAACTATATGCAGCAGATGAAAATGATTTTGATAGTTGTTATGAAGCTTACACAAGCTCAGTCATTACTAGAAGATATGAAGTAGGAATATAATGCTGGTGAAAACCAGAACAGTACAAAGTGGTAGCATAAAATTAAATGATTTAAAATGAAGCAAATATTCATTCCTAGTACAAATCTGCCATAGGATTCTACTTGAGAATTAACCTGTTGAGTTTTTGATAATTTCAATCTGTCTAATTGGCCAATCAGATTGCTTGATTCCTACTGAATTTTTGTATTAACCCTAACTCTAGATTTACACCCAAAACCGGATTTGCTCCCCTTTTTGTGCAATATATGAACACCTGTGATACAGCAGGACTAAAGGGATAGCCCAGCGGTTTTGTTTCACAGAATTTGTACTGGGAATCAAAATTCTGTCTGGTTTTTGATGGTCTCAACTGCAAGGGATAGTACGTATGTACTGTAATGAAAGAATACGTACATACAATACTTCAAAAAAAAGGAATGAAGGGACATACCATTCCTACCTACATATCATAAGGTACTATTCATAAGTATGTATCAAAAAAAATCTTGATATTATATTTTACCTCGTGAACTAGAAGAGGCACTAAGATGGCCAGAACCATAGCTTTTGTTGGAAAGTATGCTTCTAGCTGCTCCGAGGGGCGGCACTTCCCTCCAAGGAGTTTTGATGGAAGTGCAACCAGGGTTTTGTTTTGGCTGAGGAATTAATGGAAATAATTGTTCATAGTAGTTTGTATGGTACGGGTAATTGTGGTAGAGACCAAAGAGAGCTTTGGTGACGCAGAGGGTCTGTGTCGTTTCTTCTTGGTATTCATAAGTATGTATCATACGATCCATTGTGAGAAGTCCGAGGATCGTAAGAGGTCCAAGATATCTTATCTTAGAAAGAACAAAGATGTCACGAGTTCCAAATATCAAGAACCCTGTGTAGATTCAGTACCAGACCTATGCAAGGATCTAATCAAAACTTTGGAAATCTCACAAAGAGATACAAGAATCTATAGATAATCTATAATCTTATAATTTCATTATTTCATACACTAAAAAGCAAAGTACACGTAATCTTGTGCACAGTAATTACTACATCATTTTGACGTGTATCAAAATTAATCAACCATTAAGAAAAACAACCAAAAATAAGGAATTGACCATGGTGAAACCAAACAAGAATACCTCTCCCAAACAACATCAACACTCACACCAATCCTGCCTCACCCTAAGCAACGGCTTTGACACTGACAAGCTTAATTCAACTACCATTTCCGTGAACCACCCAGCAGTAACAGAAACTGTGGGAAGAAGAGTAATAGTCAGGGAACCAGCAAAGAAACTGACAAGAAGCTGCCTGGTCTTCTCAGGGGAACATGGATTGCAGGAACTATTCCATATTGAGGAGGATTTTGAAGATGCAATAGTGGATGTGGAATTGAGGGAAGAACAAATTGATCAGAAGTGGCAGATGGTCCTCCTCACACATAGTAGGCCCACCAGACAGAATTGGAACAGCATGTGGAACAACAATAGACTGGAAATACAGAGAACCAACAAGGAACAATAGAAAGAGGCTCTCCTGATCTTCAGGAAATTGTATGCGCCATCGAAGAGAGCCAGAGATGAAGTTATTGAATACCTTTACTCAGATGCCACTCGCAGATAGAGTTGAAACCTGCTGTGCCAGAGCCAACCTCCTTCATGGCATCTGGCAACCTTTATCTGAAAGGGAGATCAAACAGATCCTTTTCAGGTCCTTCCMCAAACCATGGCAGAATGGCTACATCCTTTGTGGCAAGGACATTCTAAACAAGTCCATCACTCAAATAGTGCAATACATGACAGATCAGAAGGGAATAGCAGATGAAGAGTATAATAACCAATCCAGAAAGAGAGCCCCAAATAATTCGAGTGAACAAAGGAGGAATGGAAAGAAATAAAGACAGGGTAATGAAAATACCAGCAGCAATGGCAATTCCAGCAATTCCAATGCAAATGAAAGACAGAAGAAAATCAACGCAAAGCCCTGCAGAAAGCATAATGGAGAGCATACTTGGGGAGAATGCCCATTCAACAGGAAGGGTAACAATTTCCAAGGAGACAATCAAAGAAATAAAAACAGAGGAAATCAGAACAGTCAGGGAAATTCAAACTCAAGCAGTAGGACCTTCAGTCCAGAGACCTACACCCTCAGTGTTGATGAAAGCGGCAAGCTAACTCAAGTCCAACAACACTCTACAAGTCAACCCCAGACATATCAGCTCACACAGAATGGATCCAGCTCAAGTGGAGGCCCCCTGAGCCACGTCTCACTACAGTCCAACAGCAATGCAGGCTCGACAGTCCGTTTTCAAGGACCAAATCAGCAGTGGTGACATCCAAAGGAGGCCTTCTTTGCATTGCCTCCAGCACCATCCACTCATTCTCCAGAAGCGAGTTGTGAACTGTTTGGCATCGATAAGGATAAGGACAAGGAAGATGCCCTTAAGAATCCTACGTTGGACACTCTGAGAGCTTTGAACCCAGATCTGCTTCCAGCTGTGATATTGGTCTGCAAAACAATTCAAGACCTACCAGTGATGAATACCTTCAGAGTTCTCTTGGACAGTGGGATCACTATGTGTCTGATACATGAGCACTGCCTTCCACCAGGAACAGTTCCATTTAGGGATAAGGCCAGCCCAGTAACCACAACAGCTCAAGGAAGCTTTGATACATCAAAGTATGTCTTCATATCACAAATACAATTGCCAGAGTTTAGCAATGGGAAGTACATCAGAGGAGTCAATGCAAGGCTCTTCTCAGCTCCTTGCAACTATGATATGATACTTCTTGGAAGAGACTTCCTACGGATGACCAGGATAGATCTTTTCTTCTCAAAACACATCATCAAGTGCTTGGATTCAACCATAGAGATGAAACCATTGAACCATTTCAATAATCCCCAGCAGGTGGCAGAGGCCATGTGGCTGGCAGAGGATGATGAGCTCCTAGATGGAGGATTCCTAGAGTTTCATTCACTTCCTCCAAGCTGCCAATGACAAAACTGCAGACGTGCAGACAGCTCGGACATATTTATCTAGTAGGCCCAACCGGCACTGCCAGAGCTACTGGAACAGAGCTCAATAAAATACTCAATGCAAAATACCAGAGAGTGACTCCAGAAGAGGTTGCAAACCACCAGGAGCATATGAACAGTTCACAAAGACTAGCATTCCAGGAGATGCTAGCCAAATACACGGAGTTGTTTGATGGGAAGCTAGGCCGATATCCGCATGAAAAGATCCACATAGATCTCTTGGAGGATGCCACACCCAAGTATGTCAAACCATACCCAATTCTTTACAGACACAGAGACATGTTCAAAAAGGAATGCCAACATCTGGTAGATGAGGGAGTGATAGCTCCAACAGGCAATTCAGAATGGGGCTTCCCAGCCTTTATCATTCCCAAAAAAAATGGGCGAGTCAGATGGCTTGTTGATCTCAGAGAATTAAACAAGAGGATCAAGAGACCTCAGTGGACTCAGCAGTTATTGTGTGTGGAGGGGAGGGGGAGGGAGGAAATGGAGATGCAGAATAAAAAAATCGAATTGTTGTCTAACGAAACTTCTGGGCTATCCCTTTAGTCTCTTTCTACTCGTAGTACGTACTTTAGCTCAAGAACCCACAGTACAAAAACTCTTTACGTGATAATAACACGGACCTCAACAGGTACAAAATTCTGGTTACATTCTTGGTACATCAGTAACATCACTGAGATCAAGAGCTTGCTCGAGATCGAAGTGAGGTTACTGCAAGTATCTTCAACACTCCTAACAACAAGCGCAAGAGCTTTAGCTCGAGAGCTTGTTGTTAGGAGTGTTGAAGATACTTGTGGCGTGGGACCGATGCGATGCCACAGTTATTTACATAATCGATTGAGTAGCATCGAAATTACATGTAACCATGCAGCGCGAGGTTACTGCTGGGAGGCCCTCTGTAAAGCAAGCATCCAGGACGCTCACTGATACGGCGTCCAGAGGAGCCGCTGATACGATATGGAGGAGCGAGCCGCTGATACAAGTTGGTGATACGATACGGAGGAGCCGCTAATACGGAGGACGCTCAATGATACGGAGGACGCTGATACGGAGGACGCTGATACGGAGGACGCTGATACAGAGGACGCTGATATGAGTTGCTGATACGGATGATGCTGATACGATACGGCGTTCTGCTCTGCTGCTGGTGTTTTTGCTTGATTTTTTGCTTGTTTCCCCCTGCAAATCAATATTTATATGGTGTTTTCTACACAAGCTTGTACTGGAATAGCAATCAAGATCAGTTTTTCACTGAAAACTGCTTGCATTTTTTAGTACTAATACTACGTACTACAGTATTTAGTGAAGACAGTTTTTAGTTTGTACCTGTCGACCCCTGTCGAGGTGCATGGTGCACCTGTGCGCCTGGTTACAAGCGCACACAAGGGAACCAGTGCACCTGTTTTTGTAACCAGACCCTTTTGTTTTGTAACCAGACTAGTAGTAGTATCGTGTAAAAAATATGGGCTCTCCTTAGGAAAGGGTTTGGTTACAATTTCTGGTTACAAAAACTCAATCCGCGCGCTTGTAACAACCAGCTTGAGGTGCGTGCACTTAAGCAAAAATAACTAGTCTTTGTTAGTGTTAGTTTTTTGTAACGTACAGTAACCAAGCGCGCATGGTTACTACGCGTTTCATAACAATTGAAATCGGCCTCGAAAGAGAGCAAAAAGTAATAATTTCAAGTTCTTAACTTCAATTTGAAGTTATGAACTTTTGCTCGTACATCATGTACCAGGTTCTACTGAGCTAGTTTTATAAAATGACTGCTGAATGGCTGAATGGATTCCCGGGGCCCCTCAAAACAAAAAAAATGGTTCAGGGCGATTAAAAATGGTTTGAGCTGATTCAATCATGAATCAATCATGAATGCCATCCAAAAACTAGCTCAGTAGAACCTTGTAGACTTTCTACCAGGACATTTGAAGTTCATAACTTCAAATCGAAGTTAAGAACTTGAAATTATTACTTTTTGCTCTCTTTCGAGGCAATTGTTATGAAACGCGTAGTACATGTAATTTCGATGCTACTCAACGGTTACTACTTCTATCCAATCTAGTCATGTTTCGTGTTCGAACAAGAATGAACGATTTCTGAAAAATACAATACAATTTCCATTGAGAACACTTGAGAACCGAAGATTTATACCGGTAATACAGTAATGTTTATTTTTTACAGTTGAACTTATTTCGACGACTACGATCTTGGGAATTCATCGTTGGACTTCACTTTTCGTTAAGACTAAAAAATGCAGAGTATCATAAGCCCATTCACTATTCGAGATGACCTGGAAGATATATTGCATCTTGTTTCAATGATTCGCAAAAAGTATCCAACACTTGATTCCAATTAGAACGGAGTCATTCCGACCAGGCACTCAGTGGATTCAATATCAAACGACTTTCTGGAGAGAGTAAGTGATTAGCAATCATTCATTCGAATGTCTCACAATTTCTTCTCGACGCAGAAACCGAAACAAACACCAAAAAATTAAGTAACCCGATAACAAACAACGTCAACATAGAACAAAATTTCTACAATAAACCAAAGCAAATCTAGACGAAGAAATAAAAACATACGATCACGCCCCATAAATGATGTTGAAAGTAATCTATCTCACTGTGTACGCCGTCTTGATCGGTGTTGGTGGACAACTCATGCCAACTGCCTATGCTCAGGATGCATGCATTGACGATTTAGACTTCATGTTCAAAAATGATCCAAAGAAGAATTGTAACTGGGTCGGCCGTGCCGCCAAGAACCGCTGTGGGAGAAAATCGAATGGAGTCAAAATCCATACTTTTTGTCCTGATGCCTGCGGCAAATGCCCAAACGACAATGACAGCAACGAATCTTGCTTTGACGATCCTAAGTTCAAATACAACAACGATAAGAAGAAGAAATGCAATTGGGTAGGTCTGAAGCCCGAGAAGCGCTGTTCAAAAACATGGAAGGGAATTGAACTCAGTGCATACTGCCCCCAGATGTGCAATGCTTGTCCAGAGGAGGAACCTACCAGTTGCGAGGATGACAAGAACCTCCAATTCAGAGAAAACCCACAACGCAATTGCGATTGGGTAGCAAAGAATACGAAGATGCGTTGCAAGAAAACATGGAAGGGCAAGAAGTTGAAGAAACATTGCCCCATGACATGTGATGCGTGTCCTGATTCTCCTCCAATTCCCGATCCTGATACTGGAGGTGATTCTGAAGATGCTTGCTGTTCGTTGGATTTTAAGCACTGTATCGGTTGGTGTGGACCAACAAAAGATTCTTGTTTGAACTGCAACCATCACGATGGCGTAGGTTGGCTCAAAGACGGACCACCCCAAGACAAGTGCAAGAGTCGTTGGAAGGGATGCCAAAACAGCCCTAATAGTTGTTGCCCTGGTCTAACTTGTCGCGAAGATCCCAATGATTACTTGATGTGTCTACCTGAGCTACCATCCACTACAGCGCCCACATTGTCTCCCATTGGATCACCCTCAGCCTCTCCAACATTTCCAAAATCTCCTACTGAATCACCCTCGGCCTCCCCCACGGTTTCGCAATTTCCCTCTGGATCTCCTACGACCTCACCCACGAGTTCTCCAACAGAGAGTTCTTATCCCAGTTCTATCCCTACCGCAATGGATACGACCCCGTCAAACTCGCCCTCTATCAGAGCAACTGGGCAGCCGACTAATGGACCATCGGATTCTCCAATTAATGCACCATCTCCTGCTGGTGCATGTTGTACGTTGGACTTCGAAACATGCATCGATTGGTGTGGACCGACAAAAGATTCTTGCTTAAACTGTAACCACCATGATGGTGTCCATTGGCTCGAGAACGGGCCGCCAAAAGAGCAGTGCCTTCGCCGTTGGACAGGATGTGAGAATGATTTTAATGGGTGCTGTGATGGTATGACTTGTCGAGAAGATGACAATAATTTCTTGATGTGCTTACCTCTTCAGTCATCGTCTACAATGGTTCCTACCAAGTCTCCAACCGGACCTCCGACTAGTCCTAGTACGCATCGGCCAACACAAAGTGTCTCGGAAGCCATTTCTCCTTCCAATCCACCCTCCAGCAGTCCGTCAGCATCTCAGAATACAGCATCGCCCACGACCTTGCCTACGCCTCTTGCGACAACCGGCTCTCCGGAAAGTCATTCTACAGCATCGCCTTCTAACTCGCCCACAGTGTTGCCAAGCAGCAAACCGAGCAATTCTCCCCAAGCTCAGGTCTCCTTTTCTCCTACTAATATCCCGCAGCAAAATAGCAATGGCTGCTGCTCTTTGGACTACAAGAACTGCATTGACTGGTGCGGCTCGGATTATGACTCCTGCATGAATTGCTCGAATCCCGATGTTGCGTGGCTTCCAAATGGGGCTCCAAATTCCCAATGCGGTGAACGTTGGACTGGATGTGACCACAACAATGACACTGGCCATAACGGTTGCTGCAGCGGTTTGTCTTGTCAGTGGAGGTCTGAATCGAACTACTTTGCGTGTCTACCAAACCTTGATCCTACTTCTGCTCCTGTTCCACCTCCACCAACTGATGCTCCGACCAATTCTCCTACTGTCCCTATAGAGCCAACAATTTCTCCCGCTCCGACTGCGGAGCCATCTTTGCTTAGGACGGACAAGGCAATGAACACATGGGATATTTATCTTGGTCTCGATTATATCACCCACAAGAATAGTGTCAATCCTCCTAATTATGCTCTTGTTGCATCGTAAGTCAACTGCAACCCTCTCTTGTTCAAATTTTTGTCTCATTTGCAACTGAATTGATTATACTAACTTGGATCCATATTTTTTTCTTGCAACAGTGGTGGAGCCGCCGGGTCTGGAAATCTAGTGGTCAGCGAAAGTCAAGCATATGGACTGTTGATCACCGGGACTGTACTTGCGAGTTGGAACACCCACGCAGGGAGGGTTCCGAATTCTAGACGTTCCGATGTCCTCGATTCTTTTGAGGGATATTTCAACTTTTGGATCGAAATGTCGAAGAATTCGTCCAACAAAGGATCCAACTGTCAACCGGGGGGGGATTATTGCAAGTCTTCGTCTGGATCAAAGTACGTCTGCCTTCCCGATTGGAGACATTACAAGACCGGAGGTTCCGAATCCACTGGACCTGCTCCTGATGCTGACGAGGATGCCATCGTGGGCATCATTTTAGCAGTAAAGGCCGTGGAGAATGACACAAATAAACCAAGTTGGTATGAAACAGCAAGAAAATGGGCCGATGCTTCAGCAACTGCATTTTTTGAATTCGAGGTTGACAAATCTAGAAGCAACCATCGTTTGGTGAAGCTTGGCTCCTGTTGGGGCGGGTGGGAAGGTGAGGGAAACAACCCCAGCTACCATTCTCCTGGATCTTTCCGCGTCATGAAAGATTACCAAAAATCATTCTCCAACAGCGACCGTGATGGCTACAGTGGAATTCCAGAAGAAGAATGGAACAAGTTGATTGCTACTTCTCATGAAGTCTTGCGTGCTGTCCAGTGCTCGAATGGAGGCGCTCTCGTTCCCAATTGGGCAACGATTGGGGAAGATAGCAGCGGCAACATCATTCACTCTGGAGGTGGATTTTCCGGTAGTGGCACTCCACAGTATGAGTATGGAGCTGAGGCTGCTCGCACCACATTCCGTGTTGCCTTAGATGCAGCATTTTATCCGGAAATGTCGGGTGACTGGTCTCCTTACTTGAGCAACTTTTATGGGCGAATGGATGGAAACTTTCAAAACGGATCTTTCTCTTCTGCTACCTTTCCTAGTTGCCGCGGTCCCAACACGGGGCAAAACATCAATATGTTTGGGGACTGGCAGTCCAATGCCTTTATCTACGGTCCTACTTATTCATCTCTGATTGCTGCATCCTCTGATATAACAAACGCCAATGCAATGGTTGACGTTGCAGGTGAAATCTTGGGAGCAACTCCCTTGCCTTCTAGCTATTATCCTCGGTCTTGGGCAATGATTTCGAACTTGATGCTAAACGGAGCAATGGAAAGCGCAGGTTATACCCTGAAAAATTGATTCGCAACATCCTCTGGTCCTATGTTCCATCGCAACAGGCTAGAGCACATGTGAAAAAGTTCAGTAGACTCAAAAAATACAAGAATCATACAATAAATTAGAAAATACCTTTACAAGACAACAAAATCAAAACCATCTTACTAGAAGTGCATAAAAAAGAAGAGGGAATGCTTTTGTTACCAATCACAATTAGCATTATGCTTCCTCTTTCCTTCTGATTTTGGTGCACAAGAAAAAGAATGAAATGGGACCAAAGACAGTAATGGACGGCTGAGAATATTGTTAGTATCATTTTCCTATCCAATTGTGCCATTTACTTTGACTTCAAAGATAGTAATTTGGCATCATCACTGTTACCAAGATGGTGAGACAGGTCCACAACCACAACCACTGTGACAAGAATGGTGCCCCCCCCCCCCCCCTACTGGTGTGGAACTCAAGAGAGAGAACAAACAACTTGTTCTGGAAAAAGTTCACAAACTGGAAGACCAGCTCAGGTATAAGGGGAAAAACAACTAGACTGGAAATTGGGTCAAACCAAGAAGAAAAAACGATGATGACAACATTATTGATCCTGCCACTTTGGTATCTACAGTGCAAGAAAGGATGGACAAGTTTGGCAGTTGACAATTTGACTCCAGCAGGCTATTTTTGTCAGTTCAAGGATGCATGCAACAACAAGTTGGGAGCATTGATCAATCTCTCAAAAATTTCAAAAGCATTGTTCTGCAAGAAATAAAGAAGGGTGTGGTCCTGCTATTTTTTTTCTGTTAAAAAAAGAACTACAGTGCCCTACCTCATTTGGTCCATGGTGTATTGTGCACCATCCCATGCATTGTTCCCTGTCCCTTATTGTCTAAAATATAAGGAGCAGTATGCCATAAGAGTCAACCCCAAAATGCAAATCCAAAACCAGAAGACAAAGAACTAACCACAGCTTTTTACAACACCAGAAGAACTTTGGACAGCGTTCCCCTTGGGGTATGCACCTTTGGATTGGTTCATGCCTGCCACTAGTGTTTAGACAATAGTAATGCTGGTGGTGGTGAGGAAAAGGAGGATGAGGGGAAAACAGAGGATAAATTGCAAACAGAAGATGAAGAGGAAACAGAAGATGAACATTCTATTTTTCAGGAAAGGAGGAAGACCACAATGACACATGATAGGATATAAGACACCACTTTAAACTTGCAATATATGTGTATTCATTTTTCAGCCACCTTAATTGCTTCCAAAATGGTCAAGCCATGCCAGATGATTTGACACAACTTCTAGATTTGGCACCACAGCAACTATGGAAACAATTTTTGGTAATATGTAAAACTTTCTTTGATCAATGACTCCCATTTTGATAAGACTGTAGTAGTCTGTTGGTTTTGGTTCCCTTTGGAAACAATGGACAATGGCATAAAAACCATCTTCAATCATCAAGGAGCATTCCCTTCCATCCTATGCATTATCATCCAAACCATATGCCTTCAGATCAAGGAAACACATAATATGGCTTGGATAATATTATTCATCACAGTTGAAGACAGCCCAATCCATTCATGTACCATTTCCCTGCCCACTGTCAGTTCCAAATGATGGATTTGACTGCAACAAATGATATTCACCATCATAGTTGCTGTTGTGGTCTGTAAATCTGCACACTTCTGTTTTATCTGTCAAAAATGGCAGAACCTGTTTGCAGCAATATTCTAGTACAACATCCAGGAAGAAGGTCCTTCTTTTCCCCCCTTTCTCATTTCATTGTTGGTCTTCCATGGCTTCCCCTCATTATATTAAACTTTGATCCAGCTTGGTTGTCTCTTGCTTGGACTGTTATGCATTCCTCGTTCCATGCCTTTTGTAGCAGAAAGTTGCAAGAAGCAGTTTTTGATATCATGAGTTCTGACTGTCTTTTTGGTGTTTGTTCCACTAAGGTAGAAGAGTTACATTGGTTGTTCTTTGATGGTGCTCTTATTTCTGTTCTGTGGTGAGCCTCAATTGGTGCTTAATCCCAACCATTTGGTGAACCCCACAACTCAATGTACTTCTGGAAGTGAAAATACAAATGGTTTATAATGAGTTTTGTTCCCATTCCTGACCTAAGACAGGTACTGCTGATGACATTGATAAAGTGTTCCACCACTTTTTGAAGACCATTTCTTTGCTTCACTGTGATTTTCCAATGTTTCAGGAACTCCTCTACAGACAGAACAATTTCAATAAGCTTGACCTGCTTGTTGACAAATTGGGTACTGTCCACAACATGTCTACCTCACTTTGAACATATAGCCAGGAGAATACAATTCAGCATACCAGCAAAATCATGTCCTTCCTTTTTCATTGCATGAAGAATTTGCTGTCCAAACTTTGTCCTTGGTAAAAGTCTATCTGACTGTTGTCTCAATAAAGCCCCATGTAAAGCCCAAATTGTTGTGCAAGGACCTCTACCTTCCTACCAATTCTAGGTGAAGGTTTCCAAATTTTCACTAGGAGTTTTCAATGTTACTATGATGAGAAACATTCTTCAAGAATTCTTCTTCCTTATCTCCTACCAGAGGACAGAAGATGTTGGGTATCTACATGCTGAACCTAAATGCATTTGGTCCAATGTTCTTGTTCAGGACCACATTAGCAGGATCCTTTTGACAGTTACAATTTCTGCATAGCCATTTTGTTCCTTCACTATTCGGAGGCATGATACCTACCAAAGAGCTTGCCATGCTATTGTGTATCACCAATGACATACACAATTGCAAATTTCATCAGGACTTTCCAATCTTTTCCACAATATTTCAGGTAGTCCTATTGTACCCATTTCTGGCTTTCTGTTAGAGCTCTATAAGAGGCCATAGCAGCCTTGATTTGGTTGTGGAGACTTTTTACTTTTTCTATTGATGTAGCTTTTGGTCCTATTTTTTCTTCTTGTGGGTGGAAATATTTTGTTGTCAAACCATTGGGTTGCTTTCTCCTCTCCATATTGAGTATACCAAGTGTTGTATTCAAAGGGCAAAACATTAGGCTCTCTTTATTGTCCAGGGAGATAACATCCATGTAGAATATGAACAGCACCAAAATTTTCCCCTTCTCTTTGTTGCAGATTTCTGCTTTCCAAGATTCAGTCCACCAGCTACCATGATGTAATTCAGTGATAACCAAATTTTCTGTCAGTGACCAATAATGTTCTGGAGACACGGGATCTGTGCTGTGGGGAAAGGATAGGTTATCTTCCCTCATTAAATCCTTGTTTGTCAGGAGGCTGTGCAAGGCCTGTAGAAAACTTTGTATCTGCACTTGCTGTTAAAAATCACCTGGCAACCAATCAATATGTGTTTGCTGGAAGGTGTGGTGTTCCATTTCATCCATCCCCATTTTTTAGCAAGATCATCCATAACAGTGCCTCTCCAATCTGTCCTCATTTCTGAAAAATCAACTTGCTGAACTTTTGTTGCTTGCCTTGCCCAATTCATAATTGCGGGAACACAAATCATTGTAAGTTTGTGCTTGGTCTGTAGTATGTTGGCTTCCATCAGAAGATCTACTGAGGGATCTGCTCTAATTCTATGGAGTATTTCCTTTTCCCTATCATTTATGCTGTTGTCTACATCATCTCCCCCTCTCCCAGTATTCCAATATTACTATCGTCTCCTTCTTCACACATTTCTCCATCTGGGTCAGTTAGATTGAAACCTTCTTCTTGTTGCTTGCCCCCACCAATTTCCTCATCTTGTACTTCAATTTATCTTCTCTCATTTGCTTTTTTGGAAATTAATGCAGAAACAATCACTCTTTGACTTATTCTAGGCTGGAGCAAATTTTGGACCATCTGCTTCTCAAAAGTTTTACCTCCAGGAACTACACCAGAGGTATCTGAACCACCCAAAAAACATTTCATTGTTTTTTACATCTGTGGTAAAATCAGGAGCAGCCAGCAACAACACATTTGAAATTTGTGCCACATTTTTTGAGATAATGATCTTGTCAACAAAAATGCATCCAAAACACCACCCAAAACTGTCAAAATCGACAAGTATTTTTCTGACCAGTCATAAATGTGGAAAAAAGGGATTGTACCCAACATGTACAAAAACTAGTGGAATTTTGGAAGTGAGTGACCATGTTGTTAGTGTATTGGTTGTGTTGGGAGTCTATTGGTGCCATTGGAGCTATGTGAATCTGTTTTGCATTGCATGTGACCATTATTCTGCCAAAATATGGACCAAATACAGACTCTGGATAGTCCAGGACTCAAATTACTAGTAGTAGTAGTAGTAGTAGTAGTAGTAGTAGTAGTAGTAGTAGTAGTAGTAGTATTTTGGAAGTGGTTGACCTTGTTTTTAGGCCTTATGGATGACGAAGTTTGTACATTGTATTGCAAGCCTCTATTGGTGCCGTGGTGCTCTGTGAATCTCTTTTGTGTCATTCTGATTGTTCTGTGGGTTGGTAAGTTGACATTGGTGTCAGATTGACCAAAATAGTAGTAAACCCAGTAACACAACAACATTTCATGGAATTGCTCTCCAACCACAAAACCAATTCTCTTCCAGATTTAACATGATGGAGAAAGGTGCATGGGGGCTAGGTTCATGTGTTGGAATTGCACCAATTCCATGTTGTGATGGTTCTGTGGGTTGAAAATGGTCTCATATTGACCAAAGTAGTAGTAAACCCAGTAATTAGCCAACATTTCATGGAATTTCTCTCTTTTAGTAGCTGAGCCTATACAATACCAGTGCAACCAGCACATTTGAAGTTCTTAACTTCTCCAAGCAAATAACTTCAAAATATTTTTCCCCCCCTCTCATTGTTTCCACATGCAACTGGTGTTAGAAAACTCATATTGAAACTCAGTTGCAAAAACACCTCTAGTTGATGCACCCCCAAATATTTATCACGCAGAAAGTAGATTGCACTTGCAGCAGACTGTGATTGTAGATGAGGCCCAATGGCGATATTGAATTAAAGGGCACTTGCATTGAAAGGAGTGGCACTACTACTTCAAAATTGGCTAATAGTGCAGCTTTAAGTTGGCAGGAGAGCAGGACCATGGTTCTCTGTAGTAGGAATATCCTGCAAGAAGTGAATTGAGACACCACTACCATCTGTACCATCCAATAGTATATATTACCAGTAACTGGTTGGAAGCTCTGATGAGCGTCTGGTGCCAGCATGCTGGTTGTATTATCCACCACAATATTCTGCTGTTGGTAGTAGTAGTATCATTGTCAATAATTGACACATTCATAGTGTACCAAATTCACAACATTCAGTTTCCTCTTTTTCTATGCAAAAACCAAACCAAGAACAGACTGCTAGAGAAGGAAGCGGAAAGAAAATAAGTTGACAACATCAACAAAGAACCGTACATCGAAATCGGTGCTTTTACTTCGCAAGCAATTGGGCAAGTCGGAAATCCACGTTTTTACATGTTGTTATTATGTTATCGTTATGAATGTATTGTATGCCTTTTGAAGTCAGTCGCATCGAGTTGACTTGTTTCAATAGGATGTATAAATTTTATCATTACATCGCTAGTTGCTAGCTTTCCCTCATGGGATGCCTTTTTAGCTGTCATAGAATAATATACAGCAAAAAGTCACGGTGGGTTTCCTTTCCCATCCATCTGTCCCCTGATTACGAGTCGGACCGGATGTTGTTTTCACAACCTTTCTCCTCTTTGCTGAGTCCCAATGTTGCTATTTTATCTCGATGTTAACGCTGCTCTTCCAAAGAGTCAGCGAAACAGAGTCGTATCATTTTTGCGATGGTAAAATTGTCGTTATTCTCGAGCTGGTTGGTAGGTAGACAAATACCAGATGCGCAATCGGATTTACCATTATCCGCCACGATGGTAACACTGCATTTAGAAGTCGCAGCTAAGCGCTAAGTTCGCAACCGCGCCGTAACGACTGCTAGTGTATTTCTTGTTGACCGCACGGAGTTCGTGAGCGGCCGAAGATTTTTCGGCCATTACAGCTCTAGCAATAGGTGCAATCTCTTCCTCACGGTAGATAGCGTAGCGAAGTAAAGTTGGACTCCAAGAGTTTCGACCCACAGTACGACGCGCGATGAAGACCGCTGCAGCTGCGAGCTGACTAGGAAGATAGTGAAGCAAGTTGTAGCTTTGAAGGGTTCCATCTAGGATAAAACAAGATAGCTGCACGATTCGCTTGTCGGCATGGGCAGCCTTCAGGAATCGGACGAGGAAAGCATGTGCGGATGGAATAGTAATGTTATACTCGAGCGTCTTCAAGATCTGTTCCTCCATTTCAATTATCTAACAAATTGAAGAAGAAAACAACGAAGAAGGTTAGAGACATCCAAAGTACTATGAAGGGAAAATGCACATGAGTGTGTCTACATCATCATACCTCTTTTCGAGTGTAGGCACGGTCGCAAATATAAACTAAATCCCGTAGTTCTGGTGGGTAGATTTCTTCGTATTTTGAAGCAATCAATAGAGAAGTCACTCCGACAAGCTGAAGCCTGGGCCGAGATACTTCTTGCCTCTCAAGGTAACGATCAATCAAATTGATTGTAAGGTACAAGGTCTCTGGTACCAGCTTAAATTTCAAATGAACTTCAACCAACCAGTCGACAAGAATAGATCTCATGCGTTCGTTGATGTGAGTCTGGTTTTCCATGTACAGCGGGCGGACCGATGTTATTCCTTCCTTCGCTCTAAAATGATCGTACATATCCTGAACATATTCCGTGGCACAAAGCGGATCTTCCGCATCTCGTTCATCGATATTGTCGGCAGGTCCGAATTGGTAACTCGAGGGATTGACAGCAACTGAGGGATTGTTGTTCATCGAGACACTTCTGTGCATGACATGTTGAAGAGTTTGGGCTTCCCGTTGTTCATCCTCTGGGTTACGCTGTTCCATAACAACACCCTGACGATTGCTGTGCTGGTAGGAATTAGGTTGTCGACTGACTGGAACAAAGGCATCGGGACGAGCAACGCGTTTCTCTGGAAGAATATTTTTTCCCGACTTGCCACCATTGTTGTTTTCTTGCTGGTTAGCATTTGTTAGATCCTGTAAAAAATTAATGGAGATAGAAATGTAAGAATGGTGATTGTCAATTTATTGCAAGATTATCCTTTCACCAAAACTTCATTAAACTTGTCGCGGAAGGCAACATCCACAATCGTATCAACGTAAGGAACCGTAAAAGTAGCTTTGTCCGCATCTTTGTCCGTGTCTCAAATTTCTGCGTCGACTCACTCGGAAGGCCCCACGCCTAGGATTCCCCGTTACCGATTGAGAGGGTTGTGCGATATTGCTTGAACGATGAAACATTCTTTGGATTCAGTTCGGAAATGAGAATTGTTTTCTGATTGATATAAACAAGGCTGCGATTGCCAGAGGGACGTCGTCAATGAAATGATTGATCGAGTCGATATATTCTTTATTACACAGTCGATTGCAGAAGGAGAGCAAGGAACAATGTAGCTGTGGAACTGTTTGTTTCTCTGGTCAAGAAATTGTGAGTCGTTATTGTCGTATTGAAACTCCTTGACGGTTGCTCCAATCCCCTATTCTCCGTCGTTTGGTTGGAGTCGTTTTCAGTTATCGTTGGATCCCTAGCTAGCATTCCAAACAATAAAAATAAACCATGAGCTAGGGAGACTCGCAGAAAATTGGCGATTTTCACATCCGTTTCTGCGACCGATGAGTTTGAAATGGTTGTTTTGAAACAGCTCAACCTTATTTAACGCTTGGTTCMGTTGTGCGATTTTTTTACTTATGGGTGTGATGTCAATGTAGAACTGTTGTGTGAACAGTATAACGGCTAGCCAATCGGCTGGTTCAGCAAAAACAATGGTCTGTCTTTAATCATATTAAATCATGAATATGTATTAAAACCGTCGAGATAAAACGTGCGGCTCAGTCATCCACTTCGTTAATCGTCGGGCGCGCGCGTCTCGTACTCTGTTTTTTGGGAGTTTAGGGCATTTCGAGATTCGAGACTGTGCGATTATCGAGTATCGTACGTACCGTACTTATGATATGTACTCCGTACGGTAGGAATGGGTAATTCCCGATAAAATTTTTATGTCTTTTTTGACCAGCCAGCTCATTTTTATGTATGGATGCATGTTTTTATCAGAATACTTGACTTAACCTTTCAGTCTCGTGAACAGGTGCACCCTACTAGTAAAGAAAGGAGTCTGCAGAGTCACTGGATGCCAAAAAGAACAAGAAACTGCTGAAATTTTTGATCCATCCTCCTCAAAATAACATCCCCCACTTCTTGTTGCTGCTTCTGTCTCTCAAGAGCAACACAAATATGAAGGACATCCAAAAAATGCAGGAGGAGAGAAGAGGAGTATGATGACCATGACAATGACTGGTGTGTGAAGCCCTAGACTCAATAGTAATACTACAAAAATCAACATCATTCTTCTGTTGTGGAGGATGCAGGAGCATGCTAAGAAAGGGGAGGAGGAGCGCTGACGCTGTCTTCTTGAGAGGGAAGCAGGCCACAAAGTTCTCTATATGATACACATCCCATATGTGATACCCTCTAATCACCCCATGGCTAAAACAGGAGCAGTTTGATTGACTCCTCTTTCTCGTCCTCCTCTGTATCCGCCATGGCTCCAGCTCCACCAGCAGCTGCAGTGGCTCCAAGACCAGTTGCACAAGAAAGAGGAGAGAGGAGCTGTGGCACCACCAGTTACAGCCTTAGGGAGACCATGTGCATGCTGAAGACCCCTCCTAGTAAGATCCATCCTATTGGACCAGAACAATGGGAACAAGTTGTTCAGCATCATGAAGAATACTGGAATACTGGAAGAGACAAGGAATCCATCACTAGGAAGTACGCTACCCTCTACAGGAAACAAATTCCTACTAGGAATCCAAATTTGACTCCCATCATCTAGCTTGTGAAGAAGATCAATCATTTCATTGGTGTGAAGGCCAACTGTGGAGATGGAGAGGAGGAATATAAGATTAGTGAGGATAACACCACTTTGGAGAACAACAACAAGAACACTGAAAGTCCTCCTCCTCTTTAACAGCTGCAACAGCCTTCACAACTTACTCATGAAATGCCAGCCCCAACACAGCTCACACAGCTTGAGACACCAACTCAGATAGTACCAACTCTGCTCAGTCGCCTTGCTCAACTTACTGCTCTGATATGCAAGTAAATTTGCAACACAAAAATAACACAGCACTATAGTAATGGGCAAGGAACTCAAATAGCACAGTGCATTGCGCAGGTTCCTTTTTTAGGATCCTGTTTTAGCTCATCCTTCATTCTTTGTAATACTCTTAATTGGAGTACATTCTAACTGTTGTAGTGCAATGGAATCAAGTATACATAAGTACGATATGGAATGAAATATACATTTGTACTACGATACAGAATTAAAAATACGCATGATATGGGAGTACGATACGGAAGTAAAGGTACGTATGAATACGGAATTACAGATATGATTGAACATACCATTCCTATCTACGTATCATATGGTACCATTCCTATCTATGTGTCATACAATCCATCATACCAAGGAATCTAAGAGGTCTACGATACAAGGTACTTGTGACTTTGCAAAAGAATAATGATGTCACGAGTTAAGAATAGAAAGAACCTTATGTGGATCCAGTACCACGGTCTACATAAGGATCTAATCGAAACTCAAGAACTCACACCAGTTAACATGTAATAACACGGTGACACTTTAAGATACCAAATCATAACATAATTCATTATTTTATCGTATAGAGTGGGCCATCCAATGTACGGTCCCAGTCGTACATTTTGGGCCATCTTTTTCCCGTGTAAAATATGTCGAGCACGCCAACTGACATCACAAAATCTTGTCGGAACACACCATTTTTTCTATGGAATTTTTGTCACAATGTCTGTTGGAGTGCTTGAAGTAACTTCTCGATGAACATATTTACCTAAAATAACATCCGATGCTGCACCAATACTGATCCTCCATGATGCTCATAGCAGCAAGGCAACTCGTTGTCCATTGTTGGACACAGAGGAGTCCTMACAACCATGTGCTGAAGCTACCATAATTCCAGTGAGAGCGCTTCTTGTTCCGACAACCGACATCTTCTTGCCCCCCCCTCCACTGACACTATCAGCCACACTATAAAGCAACAGTTTGTCTCCAGCAAGAATATCAGCAACAGTATCAGCAACAGTATCAGCAACAGTATCANTATCAGCAACAGTATCAGCAACAGTATCAGCAACAGTATCAACAACAGTATCACCAGTAATAGTATCAGCAACGCCATCGATCCAAGCAAGCCTCACACGCATCGATGATATCAGCAACGAATCGACGATATCAGCAACGCACGCAACAAATCGACGACTCCCATCAGCAGCAGTAATCAGCAGCAACAGTATCAGCAACAGTATCAGCAACAACAGTATCAGCAACACTAAACAGCTATCGATCCAAGCAAGCTTCTATCAACGAATCGACAATATCAGCAACGAATTGACGATATCAGCAACGAATTGACGATATCAGCAACGAATTGACGATATCAGCAACGCACGCGACGAATCGACGACTCCCATCAGCAGCAGTAATCAGCAGCAACAGTATCAGGAACAGTATCAGGAACAGTATCAGGAACAGTATCAGGAACAGTATCAGGAACATTATCAGGAACAGTATCAGGAACAGTATCAGGAACATTATCAGGAACACTAACCAGCTATCGATCCAACAACAATCAATGATATCAACTCTATCGATGCCACTCAACAACATAACCAACCGACGTTCCTCAAGAACAAGGACAACACGACAACCAGCCTTACGACAACAACCCCCAGCTCTCTTTGAGTCCCAAGAATCCGCCTTTGAAGCAGCGTTTCAGTTAGAATCAGATGTGGAAACTTTGTTTGAGGATGACGAAAGCTCAAGTGATGAGGAACTTGATGAAATTCAGCCTAATTATGTTACAGAAGCTTCTGGAATGAGTGACGAGGGGGCTGCACAAGCAGAGTTCTTCAACGTGATCAGTCAGAGCCAACAAACAGCTTGGAATTGAGACAATGCAATTGAGCCTTGTGATACTGAGTTCTTCTTTTGGAAAGATGGAACCATCGTCAACAACACTCTTAACTACCCAAAGGTCCCGGTGGGTTATGAAAGAAAGGATCCCAAGGTTGACAAAGGTGAACCTGAGGACTGGAAAGATGTTGATAATCCTGGTGGGTGGCATCCTTATTACTACAGACCCAAGTTCGAAGCAGGTACGGGGAAGTACAAAGGTCACTTCCTGCCTTCTGACTGTAAGCCTGTCAAAGTTCCTAAACACTTATCTGGTCTTGGCAAGGAACCTATCAGAGAGCAGAATGGGTGGAAGTTTCATTACCAAAGGTGGGATGCAGATTCTACAGTGGATGATCATAACTACCAGTTTGCAGGGAAGTTTGCTAATAGAGACAACATGTTTCCAGATGAGAGGAAAGGGAAGTTGGATATTTACAAACTTCAGCAGCATGGGCTCACAAAGGATCGTATTGAGAATGGAGATACATTCTTTTTCTACCAGCTGCTCCTTCCTATTGCTCCTGACACAGCAGATGTTCAGCGGTACCAAAGTGAACCAGAGAAGAAGCTTACTTATTACAACAAGGTGATGAGATATACGAAAGTGTACATCATGGATTCAAATGAAGGGGAAGGACACCAGGTGAAACCTGTAACTTTACCTGAAGCAGTTCACTTTGATGGGATCCTGTTTATGCACGGAGCTTGTGAAGGAGCAAGTGAGAATATAAAGTATAGATGGGATGCTAAAGATCTTTCATTTAACGAGGACATTGTGAATACAATGACATGCACTAGGTGGCATGAAATCAAAAGAAACTTGAAGCTATGCAAGAACGATGTTCAAAGGGACTCTGGTAGGGTAGCTTACAAGTTTGACTTCATCTATCATGCTATCGTGAATAACACTAATTACTTCACGGAGTATGCTGGCTTGGATCTATGTATTGACGAGATAAGCTGGCCGCATCAAGGCTTCGGCGGTCCACTTGTTAACTACTTGAAAGGCAAGATGATTACAAGGGGTGGACAGACCGTCCTTATGTCAGACGTTGATCGGATCCGACCAAGGGCGTGGAAACATCGATACCGTGGGTGGAAATCCGATGATGATAGGCATTCCTGCACTGGCCCAGCTGAAGTGCATCACCTAGTTGATACGTTTGTTCTTCCCAACATAGGTCCTGGAAAGATTTGGAGATTCCCACCTCATATCACAGCAGACAATTTCTTTGTATCAGATTCAATTTTGGATTGGATGGGTGAGCAAGGCTTGGCATGATGGGAACCGTTGCTAAGAACAGGCTGCCGGCAAAGGTGCCTGGAAAGTACTTCCATAAGAAGAATGCCGCAGGTGATTTGCATGGAAGATCACGGGCAAAGGCATCCTGTATGATTAAGCCTATAACTGCCGTCAAAACTGTACCAGCAGATTTGGACAAAGGGACCAGAGCCTACAGACGAGTCCACTGTTCAATCCAAAGCACTGGTGCATGCAACTTAGGATCTGTCAACTCCGTTTCATCTTCATCCTTTTATATTCATCAAAAGGAAAGAGGAAGGGGAAAGGAGAAACGCATATGGGGTATCGAAATGAATGAGTCACATGAAGTTTATCTTTATTCATACGGCAAGCTGGATCATATTGATGCTTACATCTCCCGAGCCAATATCGGTTACAAATCATGGAAATACTACCAACCATGCAAAGGCGTTGGCAATCGCTACAGCGTACGATATCTACAAGGAGTGTACTGACGGCAGCCTTGGTGATGAGTGGAAGCTAACCAACGTTATGAGCTATCGTGAATTCTGTCAAAGACTTGCTTTGCAAATGATTAAGTATGATCCTGTTGAACAGGCTTATAACTGCGATGGTAGATTGAGGCAGTGCACAAAAGCAACAAAAAGGTAAGAACCAGCAGGGCAATTAGAAGAAAAGCATGTAAGACTTTCCTTAGAAACGGCAAGTTACTTGGGTATCATAATTTGCAGACTATTGCAGAGTATAAGGCAATGGGAAGGTTTTGTTTCACTCAGACTCAGTATGCAAATCATCTGAAGGCAGTTGGGCCTACCAAGTCAAGGAATAAAAACATCTGCTACATGTGTGGTGGGAATACCTATAGTATGTGTCACATTCGTCGGTTGCATATTCCTCGGTTGCTTATTCGGTTGCTGATTCGGTTGCTGGTTCTCACGATCCATCTCCTCCTCCTCCGTATGATTCATCTCCTCATAGTCAGCTGAATCAAAGGATAAGCTTCTTCTTTGATCATACATAGGATGTCCCCACTCATCGAAGGCAACTTCTTTTGCACATTGAATGCAGGAGGTTTCATTCTTTTCCCTCTTCATAACAGACCTGTAGATCTCAAAGAACCACTCATGTTTATCCCCAACACTCATTGTGGGGGGTAAGAGAGGCTTTGCGAATCTAGCAAGCTCTATTGCCTTTGCGAGATCTTTCTTCTTTAGACAGGTCTTCTTCAAACAACCAGCACAGGTCTCATTCAGCTCTTTGTTGTATGGCGTTGGCTTTTGGTCCCATTCCCATTCCTCCACCCACTTCCAGTCTTGATTCATTACGAACTGAACTTTCGGGGAGGTATCGTCGATTATTTCTGGTGGCGGGGGCTCAGGAGCTTCAGGGGGGGGATCAACTGAGGTATCCATGACTATTTGAATCTTCCATCCAATCCCTGGATCAATGTCCTTAATCAACTGTGCTGCTTCCCTTGCCTTTGACGCTGAATACCACTTCATCTCCATGTTGCCCTTTATGATTGCAAGCTTCCGTCGTGGCAACCAGTGCTTGTGAGCACAGACCTTCGCTCCTTTGTAAACAAGCAACCTGGCTTGGTGTCTTGCCTTCTTTGTTTTTGCTCTCCTCTTTTTTAACTTCACTCTTTGCTTTGGATGAAGACAACCAAACAAGACTGTTCCCATGCGTCGTGGAGGGACTGAGTCTGGAGAGCTCACGGCGTATTGATATACATCCTTATGGAGGTCTTCCACTAGGAAATCCGGCGTTTTTAGTGTAGGTTGCTCATCTTGCTCATCTTGCTTGTTTTGCTTATTATGCAGTTTTTGCTTGTTTTTTGCAGTATCCTCCATTTTGTCAGAAGGCAGTGGAGAACGATCGTGGTGTTGGCCCTGGGGAGACTCAATACCATGGATTCAGTGATGGTCACACTGTGGGCTTGCTGTGAGGCAATCTGTGTGGGGGAGGGTGTCAGGATGTGGTATATTCCAAAGAGTGCTGCAACGGATGCTTCCAAGAAAGGAATGAAGGAACATACCATTCCTACGTACCTATCGTAAGGTACGCTTCCTAGGTATGTATCATAKGACCGAGCATCGTAAGAGGTCCAAGATATCGAGAGTTAGAATATCTTACGAAGAACATAGATGTCACGAGTCCGGAATAGAAGAACTTCCATGTAGATTCCCTACCAGGTCTACATGAGGATCTGATCGGAACTTCAGAATTCTCGTGAACGCGCTCGATAATCTTAATCTTATAATTCAATTTTCATACACACTTTAAGAGTACACGTAAAGCAAAGAAAAAGAAGAGGAAACAACAACAATAGAAACAACAGTTCAAACAGACAGAATGAGACCCCTGAAGAAAGACAAAATAGGATCAATGCAATGCCTTGTAGGAAACACAAGGGACAACATCTTTGGGGCGAGTGTCGGTTCAATAAAAATGGTTATAATCGAAGCAACAATAACAACAACGGAGGAAATCAGAGCAACCAGGGAAATTCAAATGCAAGCAACAACAGTGCAAGCAGTAAGAGGTTCACACTGGGAATGTATCTATGCTCAATGGATGAACATGGGAACATGAGCAATTTCCAACCACAGTCAATCCAAACTCAGAATTATCACGGCTCTAACTCCAGTGGCCCTCCAAGCCATGTATCACTACAGTCCAACAGTAATACGGGCTCGACGGTCCAATTCCAAGGACAAGGACAAGGACAAGGACAAGGACAAGGACAAGGACAAGGACAAGGACAAGGACAAGGACAAGGACAAGGACAAGGACAAGGACAAGG
>CAACVS010000688.1:54607-154489 GCA_900660405.1 Pseudo-nitzschia multistriata | reverse complement strand
CTAACGGTAGGACCAGAAAATTTAAGGGTATAGACCGCGCGAAATGCGCAACACCATGGATCCCGTTTGTGTGACGTAGTTGTGCTGTTATAAATCAAACAAATATTATCCATCTTTGTGCTGCAATCACAGTACTTGTTTGGAATAACATGGAAATCCAAAAAAGAGCAAAATCATTCAAAAATTGTATGAACACCTTTTTCAAGGAAAAATGGCATACCAAAATTYCTGATACTCACCATACCGATAGTAGTCTTTTCAGCAAAACAACAGTTTTCTCTTGCCTGCTACTATCACCCTCCTGCATAAGAATTTGTACACCACAATGATCACATAAGTCTATTCAACTGATAAATTGACATAAAGCAAAAACAAGCTCTCTTGGTAATTTATTCTGGCCTTTCATCAGGCAATGCAACAAAAACTAGTCTATGTGACTTAAAAAAATGTAAGCTGAACACGAAACACTACTACCTTTTCTTAGAAGATCCAGTCTTCCACTAGTGTCAAAATAGAAGTGTTGTTCTTTGTTTCTTTCCATAGTAGAGCATTGCCTAATTGACTAGTAGTATTCAGTGTTGAGAACAGTCTTACTTGGTTGGTAGCCATTATCTATTGAGGGTGTGACTCCTTCCGAAAAATAAGCCCGGCTCCGGTGATAAATTAGCTAACATTGTTCATTGACGTGGAAATGTTTTGAGACTACAATTTTTATGTCGTCCAGCCACTACTCAACTATCAAAGCAACATCAACATGCAGCTAATCACATTTATTTTCAAATCTAAACGTTAAGAACTGCTAGTAGTCAAACCAACGTTGTGACAAAATAGAGTAGTCTGGCTTTCCAAAATTTGAGCCAAATCCGTTGTTAACGAGTGATCAAGTATCTTCGTCGATTTCATTGAAGCCCAGCAAGACCACACCATCAGAGATTTTCGAATTTCCATCATAAGGATGCATCGAATACAAATTCTTCTTCGAAAGCTATGATGAGTTCTTCTTGGCTTTTTGTCTTCCCACACACTTTGCATCCACATTAAGCGCATTCATCAATCGTTTCAGAACAAATTCTTGGTCGTCGGACAAAATTGAAATGACCTGTCCCTTTTTCCCAAGACGTCCGGCTCGTCCCGATCGATGGAGATACGTGTCCGCATCCGGAGGTAGGTCGAAATGAATGATGTGCGAGACTCCAAGTATATCCAATCCACGTGCTGCTAAATCCGTTGTGACCATAACCCGAAAATCTGATCCTTCTGTGAAAGCTTTTGTCGCACCAGCTCGTTGGGACAGTGAATCATCGTAATGTAAAATAGACACAACTGGTTTCGATTCGATGTCATCAAGGATTGTCTTCCTATCTTCATACAAAATACCCTCATCTAAATTGTCGGAAAGATTCTTCCCGATTGAATCTAAAGGTCGAGTCGAGTCAACAAATATCATGACTTTATTCGTCGGTGAATTTAGTTTTTTGAGAAGGTTTCTCAATGTCCCCATCTTTTTCGTTTTAGATTGACAAACCATGTAGGCGTGWTTTAATGTAGGTGGTAGGGCTTCTCCTGGACTTGTACAAACATATACAGGTTCTTCCAGCGTCCACTGATTTGATTTGCACTGTTTGAGGAAGTATCGATGCTGTGGTATGGTTGCGGAACAAAAGATGGTCTGTCTATGTCGAAACTTGCGTTTTCGTTTCTTGTTTGAATCATCAGCGATGACAATAACATCATCTTCGTCTATATCCCCGTCATCCGCATATGTTGGGCTCAAAAACTTAGAAAGAAGAACATGGAGTGATGACGATAAAGTCCGGGCATCAGAATTGCCTTTGATATTACTTCCTTGAAGAGAGGTCCCTGATTGATGCACTAGACAAGCATCAACCTCATCTACGACGACAGTCTTGATGCTACTTATTCGAGGTAGTCCAGCATATTGTACCATATCCAAGAGTTCTGTCGGTGTTCCTATGACAACTTGAGGTGTCTCTGCCCAAGCCCAAGCTCTCTGTCTTTTTAGCTGACTCCCTTGTAACAAGCTCATGACCATGAATCGGCGTGCAACAAGTCTTTTTGCAACTGTTGCAACCTGCAATCCCAACTCTCTTGTCGGAACAACAATCATTGCTTGGACCGAGGCTCGATTCTCTAGCTTAGAGAGCAATGGCAATAGGTAAGTCAAAGTTTTGCCACTTCCAGTTTGTGCCTGTATAACCATTGAGTTCGGATCATCGTCAAAGAAAGAATCTAAGGCTCTCTGTTGGATTAAGGTAGGAAATTCAAATCCATTATCCTTGCAATTATCCAGTAACCAGTCGGGTAGTTGCCCGTCGTATAGTTCCGAAAAAGGCTGTTCAGAGAGTGTCGCATCATATTGAAGATTGGAGGTGGCATGGATATCTGTAGACGGAAGCGACTGCGAGCATCGGGATCGGTGGGAATGTATTGATTTCTGCTGTACGAAGCCACTAATTACAAGCGGCCAGTATATTGTCAACAGACATCTGATTAGCGATGTACGACAATTGATTGTTGGCATCTTCGCTTTATTTCATCGCTCAATGCGGCAACTGTGTCCTTACAGCTTGTGGAGAGAGAAAGTACAGAAAAAAGAGAGCATCTAATTTAGAATTTACAATTAGCGTCCACCGCATGCACATCATGTTTTTTACTGTTACTGTAACACCGGAGAAAAAATGGTGGTATTTGTTAACGTAAATTCCATCCAAGAACCGACTGAGTCGCATGAGTGTCATTCTCGTCCGTCCGTTGTCCATCAACGGGTCTCAAAAAATTGTTTCTACTTCACGAGTGATGTACGGTACGGTAAGGTACGTACTGTAGTATTATGAAGTACTTCCTAATAATTCTGTGCCTTCAGTCAGGACTYGATGGCTGCCAAGAGTGCAATCAGGGAGCAGAATGTGAAAATGGAGTGATGCTCTGCAGCAAAAATCAAGAGGGCTTTAACAAACAAAGAAGAAATACACTCCAGGCAAATAAGTAGTAGTCGTATTTATAGAGGACAGAACAACAAAAACTCATCAACTGAAGAAGCCCCCCTAGTACTAGTACTGTACTACGTGTAATCTGCTTCTTCTTCCTGGTGTAACAATTGCTTGATCAATGTCTGCAACAATAAGTTCAATTTTTCTTGGAACATGACTGGAGGTAGCTGAAGGAAAAGAGCTGGCAATCTAGGGTGACTCCATWAAAAAGCTGAAGGATATCTGCAAAGGAAGGCCTTCTTGCAAAAGCAATTGATCTTGCACCTACTACAGCCCCTGCTGCCTGCTCAATACATGGAGAAAAAAGTCTAACTTTATATTTAATATTTTGAACTAAGAGAGGCACTAGGTTCTTGGCCAGGACTGTGGCTTCTTAGGAGAAGAATGCTCATAGTTGTTCTGAGGGTTGGCCCCCCCCCTCTGAGGAAGGGTGATGGAGGCATGACCAGCCTCAATTCATGAAGAATATTTCCCATACTTTTCAATGCTTATCAAACATTCATAAACATATACTGTGATGAAGAAGACGATGAACTTCATGGCTAGATCTCCTCTGCATAGTGGTTTGCTAATTCGAAGTGGGCTCATGAATTGCTAGATTGGTAGAGGGCCTTRAAAGTTCAAAAATAATGTTGTAAATTCCAAAACGAAAGCAACTCATAGCCCCTTGGTCCAGTATTTAGTTGAGCACAAAGCTGAGTCAAGGTGCAGCATGCAATGTTTAGATAGCGTGAGTTCATCAGCTGTGTAATAAGATAATTTTCTATTTCCGAATTGTTTCAGTTGTTTTTGTGTAAAAATGAACTACCTCTTTGGAACTCGTCATTCATGTGCATTTTTATTTCATTCACTGACAGTGGTTTTTATGACGAATCGTCTTCCACATTGCATCCAAAACCCACGAAATAATAACCCTTCTTTCCCTGATTTCACATGTGTGTCTCCAAGCGTATCCCTTAGTGATGTATTCTATTGGATCTCGAAGAAGGATTGAGCAAACACCTGGCATTGATCAACAAAGTCTTCCTCCGCAGCTTCTTCATCCGTTGGGTCCACACAAAGGAGTTTGTAAGCATGCACCACTAGGCTCTTTTCCCCTCTAGCAGATGAGCTGATTATATCTGTTAGCAGTACTCGCTTTTGCTTCGGAGAAATTCTTCCATCGTTTGCAAGTTTTCGAAGCGCATCGATGCACCTTTGCCGTAATTCTTTGGAGGACAGCTTTCCAGAAACCTTCATTCTGTTCTTTTTCCTCTTTTCATCTAGCAGTTCGAAAACAGACAACTCTTCTGGATTGGTTGTTGTTTCCTCCTCATCTTCCTCGTCGAAGTCTTCGTCGTCTTGATCGTCGTCGTAGTCATCAATCTCTTCGCCGTCATCATCGCCATTGTCGACATCATTGTTGACTTTACTTATTCGAATGATAGACCCAGGAGGGAGACCAGTGCCGTCCGTGCTACCCATACCTAGGATACCATCTATTCCTCCCAAACCTCCCAATCCTAAATCCTTCAAAAAGTCCAAGTTCGATGAACCGGTCGGTCTCTCTTGTTTGGCTTCGGAATCATCCCCCAAGATCGGACCAAAATTTTCAATACCTAGAATACTTTCGATTTCGGTTCGATCATCGCTCTTACTCTCGTCGTCGTCGTTGTCCTCGTGCCTCTTTTTGCGTTTGCTCCGAAGATTTATTAGAGGATTGTCGTCGAATGGATCCGGGGACGATATTTTTTTGGACGATAACGATTTTGTCTTTTTGTTGCGGTTCTGGCTCTTGAGAGCTCTCTTCGCCGCCTCGCTGTCGGCATGCCACGAAGAATGGTGATACGTCATGTACCATCGCCCTCCGACTTTTCGGAAAATGTTCGTCGCCGTGAGTTTGTTGACGAGTTCCGACTTGCGTTTTTTCCCTCGAACAAAACGCCGAGCATATACATCTTCGACGCACGTGACCACAGCAGTTGTTGCCTTGACAGTCAGCTGGATTTCACAGGGGTCGATCCAAGTCCGTTGAAAACTCCCTGCGGAGGACTCGAACATGCGCTTCCAGGTTTTCATGATATCGTTCACTCCTGTTATTGGTTTAAAGGAAGGATGGATGCAAACACAGGAGCGATCCTTGAGCCAGAGGCGGTCCATTTCCCGAATGTCCTTCTCGCTAAAGGCTCTGTAAAATGCCGCATTTGCCTGCAACACGAGACCGCAGTCGTCGACGTGCGTTTGCGATATTTCTGCCGATTTTTTCTCCGCCGCGTCGTAGTCCTGTGCTTTCACTGCTTTGTAGAGTTGGTCCTCGGCCTCGCTCACTTGCTCCTCTAATTGAAACTCGGCCGAGCCTTCTTTTATGAGTGGCGGACTTATGCTCGCAACTTTTTTCATTTCTTTTTCGAAATCAAAGGGCGGGTCGATGGGATTGTTCAAGATTCGATCTATCTCGGCTTGTGCCTTCGCAAGGCGGTGCTGCCGAGATCCACTCTCGCCATCTTCGCCATCGTTCTCTTCGGACGAAGCAGAGGAATCAATGTCGTTATTGCTTGACATTGATAGCATGGATGATTTTTTCGATAGGCTCCGAGACATACAAATGTTGCCATTACTTGTGCGGGGGCAGGCAACCAATGCTTGGACCAAGATCGATGGAAGGATAAATCCCCCCAAGAAAAAMAGATTCCGAACGTAGTTCAGATGGGCCGTCATCATGAATGCGACGGTCGGCGATGAGTCTAATATGAGACTTGTGTTGAAGTGGAGGCTCCAATGATAGTATCCCGAGAGGAATTGGTGACTCTTCGGGTCACATGAAAACAGGCGAAGAAGTTATGTTCTCTGCGAGAGTTTCCTTTCTTTGGAATTCTGTACCTACCGTAGAGTACAATACGTACCGGTAAGAGCACTTTTACAGCACCGTAYGTACCATTCGATTCGACACGGCTGTTGATGTTTTTTTGGTTTTTCTTCGACGTTCGAGGACGGAATACGGCTGAGAGTACGTACTTGGGGTACTTGGCACCGTAGAGAGCCGCTCGGAATGGAATGGTGATTGGACTGTCCTCTCCTGTCCTGGCATACGTCAGATTAGGGAATGAATTGATACATCAATCGTGTTTCCACTTCGAAATAATCTCTCGTCTCCTCGAGCCATCACAGCGTTCTGTGATGGCCATCGGCGCAATTGGAATGGCACCGACCAGCCCCTCCAAGCATTATTTCTGGGAACCAAAACCTTCASTCTCAACCGCTGTCTATCTGCACTCTCTACGATGACGGCTAGAAAATACTATCGATGTCTCGCCGCCCTTTTTGCTCCGATACTGCTGTCGACGCATACGCTGGGGTTCCTGGCCGCACCGGGAACACACTCGGGGAGGAATCCGAACGTGACATCAGACTCTCGGGGAGTTCATCGTTCGAGAAATGTCAATGCGTTTGGATCACAATGGAAGAACACCAACGGTGATGATAACCATCCGGTGCACGTCTTGCGGAATTCAAACTATAGACCACAAGACAGCCTTTTCTCCGGAATAGCGGAGGTCGGAATGGGCTTTTCGATCGGTGTTCTATACAGCGAGTACTTTATTATCACGACCGGATGTGGTCCCCCGAATTTCGGTGATACACTGGAACGAATCTGCTACCAGGGCGTCATCGTATTTGCGGGCCTGGCACTTTTCAATCGCATCGTCACACTCTTCGCGTCCGGTCTGGACGACACGGTCGAAAATTTGTACGGACCGCTGCAAACATCGACGTTGTGGCAGGKGAGGGKGGTAGAATACCTTAGCGCTCTTGCGGTGATTGGCGCCGTGGTAGCATTGCAGGTCCAATACAGTAAGGGTTCCGTGATGGACGGTCTCTCGGGAATCGACATCAACTGGTGCCGTGCCGTCCGGGGTGACATTGTGTAGTTTTAAAATGCACTCGAGCAAAGCAATTGATCTTTCGACACACATTCACAAACCCCGGAAGATCGGTTCCACGAGCCGATCCAGATCCCGTAGTCGATTAAGTTTCTTCTGCTCTCTGTTGGTACCATGGATCATCCCATAAATTTTGACCATTCCCGAAGAACAGAAGGAAGGTCGCTTTGCCAATAACAAATCGTTGGTGGTCCGATAAAATCAAATTGATATGTTGCAAATGTGCCCGAAGAACAGAAGGAAGGTTACTTTGCCAATAACAAATCGCTGGCGGTCCGATAGAATTAAACTGAAATGTTGCAAATGTGAACCGACATTCTGTTTTCTGTTCGGGGGTCAGGAATCAACAAACACTAGAAATAGAACACAATTCTAGTGGAGCAGGGTCGTTGTCTTTTCAACACGAGCTACGTGGCAACGTCGAAAAAAAGGTGGTTATTATATAATGGTGTGCTGTTTTCTTACTATGTAATATTTGCTGTAGTAATATTATCCCGGTGATAGGTATCAAGCTTTATAATTCAACGAAATGGTGGTGATTATGATCGTGACCGTGACCATGACCATGACCGTGATGATGGCCATGGTCGTGACCGTGTCCATGATCTTCGTGCAAGTGCCTGGCTTCGTCGTGGTGGTCGTGGTGCCCATGGCTGTGACCGTGCTCCCCGTTCATTTCTTCGAGGAGACACACCGCGTACAAGAAAGCAACGCCAAAGGAAAAAAACAAGAGCTGGGTCAACCGAAACCGGAGGGAGGCCGTTTCGTCCAGAATGTCAGGCAGAATRTTGACGGTGGCGAGGTAGACAAAACCACCGGACGTGATAAAAATCAAACTGTCCCCTGCCAGATCGGCCGCCTCGAGCCCGACAACGCAGCCCAGCATCGCCGACACCGCCGTTCCGAACTGAGCAAAAATTGCTTCCCGCTTCGAGAATCCGCTCTTGACYAGAATCGCAAAGTCCCCCAGTTCGTGGGGGATCTCGTGGAACAATATCGAGAGGGTGGCTAGACCACCTCTCGATTGGACTAGATTTAACACACTGCCGTTTCCGACGTTGCCCGTAAAGTTGGCGAACGAGGTTCCAATTGCAAGCCCATCTGTGAACTAAGATTCGAACAAAAGCACATAACGYCGTTGTTCGCGATTGATTTCGAAAACATTAGGATGCAATAAAAATTGGTTGGTATCAATRCACGCGGTACGCCTTTCATCATTTTATCAGGAAAGCACTGTAATCTATCGTACGTCCAATTCGTGTTGAATATCAACTCACGTTGTGGAGTGAATCCGCTGTTAGATTCAACAATACCGTCGAGGTTTTGCTTTCCGGTGATTTGGTCTTGTCGTGGTGGTGATGGCCGTGCGARTTCCCTCCCATTGACCGCAAGAGCATGTCGGTCAACAAAAACAGCGAGAACCCCAGCAAGATCCAGAGSCCGACATCGTGGCTTCCACCAGAGTGCGGCACGACGTGCAAAAATACGTCTCCCAACAGCCCGCCTGCGGCAAGGGCCTGTCCCAGCGAGAGGAACTTGCTGCTGCGGCCTTCGCCCGAGGCGAAATGGGGGAAAAGGAAAAGGAGCACGTTTGGCGCCAGACTGATCAGAGCCGTAGACGAAAGCGCTGCGATCGCTGCATTTYGTGTAACCATAGCGATTGTTGTTTGCAGATTGAGCTTAGTTTCTTTTTCTTCAAGAAAACAGAGGTATGTCTGCACTTCGCTGTGTGGTCTCGAGTATCAGGTTCCTAACGAGGTTTCGGTTGCGATCGCAAACTTTCTCAAAGGGTCTTTTTGATGTTGATGCTATGTTCTTGTCGTTCTCCCTAATCACATACGAGTACGAGTACGAGTACGAGTACGAGTACCGGTAGGGTCACTTTCATTGAGGCTATTTTTCGCGCCCTACTGCACGAAAATCTTTTCTGCTGATGGCCTGAAGGCGCGTCAAGCATTGTGGTATGTACAGTACTAAGCACTCATATACCATGTGGAGGTACGAGTACTACTGTGAGAGAATAACACGTAAATCACGAGTAGATAGTGAGTGACAGCAGTAAGCTCATCCACTCACTCTTTATTGTATTTTTTATCGTACACTAAAGAGCCTATGCATTTCGCAGGTTAACTAATCCACAATAAAGAACACTGAATGGGGGATTGGAACGAATACCGGTACGAAAACCGAAAACGAATTCAAGCTCGTATCGGTACGTACGTACGTACGTACGTACCAGTACAATCTACTGTTACCGGTACCAAGTACAATACGTATCTGTCCGGTTCCAATACGAACTCGTTCTCACTATCATCACAAAAAATAAGATCATTGTAACACTTCTAGTCATCGTACCTGCAAATGGTTCGACTGGACTAAGAGGCTTCAGAAGTCTAGAATTGAAAGCACGCTCGAAAACATTAAATCAACAATCCTTCGGTCACAAAGGTGATCACTTAGATTCAAAAAGGCATCAATCATGCCGTCTTCATTCATCGTTTTGCGGCTATCGGTATGTTCCCTATTGCTCGTTGCTTTCTGTTTCAGCAAAACGACTCATTCGTTTGTGCTGCTTCAAAGAGGAACAATACCAACGTCAATATCGATTCCAACCGCGACACCGCAATTCGAACAACGTGACAAAATTCGGCAAGGCTTTAAGAGCTCGGCAACGGGGAGGCCGCAGAGGCTGCATACGTACCTGGAAGCCAGAGATAATGCTAGTAAAAGTCCTGTCAACAATGCAACGGCCTTTAAGACCATAGCTCAACCAAAGCTGATTCGTGGAGAACAATACAAGAACGAAAACTCAACGCTTCCCTCTCCAGAGGTTATTGCCGCTAAGCTAGGCGTCCGACCATCCAAAGAGGCCTCGAAAGGAACCTGGCAACGGGCCTGGAAACTC
Organism: Pseudo-nitzschia multistriata; assembly: GCA_900660405.1. Lineage (NCBI taxonomy): Eukaryota > Bacillariophyta > Bacillariophyceae > Bacillariales > Bacillariaceae > Pseudo-nitzschia > Pseudo-nitzschia multistriata. The sequence goes on along the minus strand of CAACVS010000688.1, from coordinate 144,653 downwards.
CACAAACGGTTGATCCCTCTTCTGCATTCGACCGATGGTTGCAAACCGCCGGATAGCTCTCTTAACCTAGCGTGTATGTGGTGGAAAGCTCTGAGTGGAAACGACCGCTCGAGCCCCGTTTACGACAAGGAACTGTCCTACGACCTGCTACCGTCAGGGTGGAGAAAGATCCTTCGGTTGCGAAGATTTTACCCAAGATTGCATCATGCGAACGTCGAACTGAGAACGGCGTACCTTGATGGACGAGTCGGCGAGATCGCAGCCCAGCAGCAGAACGGGGGGAATCCAAAGAAAATTCGGCTCGTTTGTATGGGAGCAGGATACGATACCAGGGGGGTCAAGATGATCGAACGAACCACCGTGGATCGGGTAATCGAGCTTGATCTGCCAGAGGTCGTGAATGCAAAAGAGAGATTGTTCTGGCGCTTACTCAAGCGCCGCCCCTGGCTTAAGGAATTCGAATGCTCGATGCCGACCCTCGTCCCGTCGGATTTCAATGACCTGTTGGATGTCGAGCAGAARTTGCGCGCTTTGCTCCTTGGAGACGAACCCGATGGTCCGGACGAAAAAGCGGAATGGCACACGATTTTTGTTTTCGAAGGGGTTATGATATACCTAAACGATGGTGTCCCCAGCTCGTTGCTCGGGCTCACGAGCAAAATATTGCGCGAAAACAATCTGGAAGGCTCCATTTGCTTTGCGGATCGGCTTGAGAACGTACCGGGGGGTGACTATGATGCAGGAGTGAACGAGTTGAAAAAAAATGGTTGGGAACTTAAGGATTGGTCTCCAAAGCCAGGATTGGCGAGGCATATGGGATATGCTAGTCTTTCACTACAGTAATGTCAATTTTCAGTCTAGTACACAGTCCCTCGCAATCAAATATCTAGCGATCAGAACTTTCTTCCTCGAATCGATTTATTGCTAAAGAAACACAACGCTTGACAACGATCCGTAAACTGTTGAATTTTACCAGTTGCGTTATTATCTACTTTTACAGATTACAGCGCATCATAAGTTCGTTTCAGGCGATATTGTTTACTGACCCATAATGTTTTGGGCCTCAAAAAATTATTTCGCATCCGGTGTTGTCGTTTCCCACAAAACGTTTCCAACTTCAGGCCACAACGTTTGAGTGAATGCCTGCAGCACGGATATGTCCCAATGTTCTTCGTGACGGTATATCATGTTTTCTTCATCCAAGTGGTACACTGTTCGTCCTGTCCAGGTTGGCAATGAAGGATGCCATGGCAAGTGCAAGACACCCTGTAATTTCCAATAAGCGACGATTGTCGATTTAGTTTTCGGTACATGATTTCTCTCTGCATCATTCCCGATTTCGATTGCCAGGAGCTCCGCAGTGCTCTTTGATGTGTCGAAAAGCTGCGATGCGGCGTTGAGATACTTCCTTACTCCCCTCACGGGCATATCTGGATCCGGACCATCAAACCAGCAATCATCCCGATATATTGTTGTATTTAGTCGCCCTGTAATGTAATAACCCTTGTGTTGTCTGTCTGGTTTCCAATCACTACGAATGATTTCTACCAAATCCTCCAGCTCAAGGTTTTTGTGTTTYGTACTTGTAGCAATTGTAGATCGGCATCCCGGGGGAGGTCCAATCAAAGGCAACGATTTGTGCCGTATGATCAAGAAGCGCATTATCATATCCAGGCCATCCAAAAAGTCTGTCGTTCGCCGTCGAAAAAAGGGGCATTTAAGTGATAACGACTTGTCATACCATACATTCATGTGTGTTGTGCACCAAACCTCGACTGGATTGAGGGACGGTGAAGTTGGCGTTGACGATAGAACCGAGGATCCCAAGTTGACGTCATTTGTAGAATCATTTTTCCCTGAAAATAAGAGACTTCTTCTGGTTCTCCTGCTTTGCCTTATCCGTATTAATGACGAAAGTTSAGATCTAGCGGGTGCAACCGAASGCCATTTCGATTGGCTTTCGTAGTCAACAGTATAAAATGCATCTACGTGTTGAAGCTCTTTTTCGTAGTGTAACAATATTAAACACCAAGCAATCACACCAAAGAGATTTCCTCCGCGGGTCTGATCACGCTTCATCATTGCAATCCTTTGATTCAGGCGAATTCCACCGGTTCAATCCAATGATTTCTCTTCTTTCTATTACGCAGTTGTGGTACTTTAACGATGGTTCTCGGCTCCAAAAGCATCGTTTTCAGTTTTCGATTGATCCCCGATTTTGATTTGATGGAAACTTCACTTCTGTCTATTGGTTCAACTTACAAGATCGCGCAAAGACTGATTTAGGCTTTGTTTTGCACCTATTCGCACACAGGGGTCATACCGTAGGTACATATTTTAAAGGGGTTGGCATAACGTCGAAACTCATATTGGGCGATTCCTGACACATTTATGGTCTACTTTTTGACATACAGACAGACCAAAAATAGACCATATAGTCCAAATTTTTTAAATTTTTAGACTTTTTTGTCAACAATGGATTCACGCTTGACAGAACATCTAAATCTAGACCGGAATCCAAGAATGAAAATCCATTGAATGACTCATTAGTACCAAAAAAATCCGTTGAATGACTCATTATTACCCAAAAAAAGGACAGGCGTGCTTTTCCAGCAGTCTTAGTAGTCATTTCTGTTGGTGAGATTCCAAATTCCTATAAGACTACTACTAGTAGTAGTAGAAGAGCCCCTAGAAAATGTCCATTGGGGCCCTGATTTTAATGATTCCCATACTGTGGGTTTTTCAAAAACTGCCGGAATACACCACACATCTCTACAGGTGTTGCACGCCCCTCTAAAATTGATGACCCCTGTTCTTCATACTAGTATTACCCTTAGTTGGTTTTTTCATCATGCTAATGAAACTTCACACATTTATCCAGTTTGAATGTATGCACCTTAGGTACTTGTACTGTAGCAAACAGGTTTGGTCGTCAATGACAGTTATAATTCTTACCTGTACTCAYATCTCCTATATATGGTGGTGTAGGGGTCAGACCATTGCCATATGGTGCTAGTGCAGCCCAAGTGCAAGGGGTGCCCCTACCTTTTATATGGTAGAAGATAGATCTCTTCTTCATATTACACCAGTMTCATGTTTTGATGATTAAAATACTCAGTTTCTATTGTTGGTGCCTATGCTGATACTCCAATCGTTGAGATGGCAATTATTGTTGACAAGTTCTAGCAGGACCGCATTGAATTTTGAATAGAATAATAATTATCTATTCACTAGTAGTAGTGTGGTTGGAAAATTGCAAATAGTAGCACTTTTCAGATGACCACTTATCTATGGGAGGAGCCCCCCCCTCCAGAGTTGGTTATGTACTACAACAACAAGAAGTTAACAAAATAGAATATTTGAAAGTYTCAAAACTCAAAGGTGTGCACTAATATTCAACTTTTGTAACACACTCTTTCAGGGTTTTCTGGTAGCAGAACTCTAGGTCCTTAGAGTAACAATTTTTCAATTTGCAAMAAAAAATTCCACAAGTCTTCTCATAAGCAATCAATTTCACTCTTTGAAATATTCACATGACAATGTGTCAATGCTTGAAATAAAGAAATATTCCTTAGAAAGAAGCAATGGTTGTGCTATTGTAGTATCCAGTAAAATAAGCCTTGCTCATTGACATGAGACACAAGACAAAAGTGTAGTCTAGTGCGGATAATGTATGTCATTCTAAACCCATATTCTGAGAATACTGGACTTGATGCTGCCATAAAAAGATCAAGCATTGCATTAGCTTATAACCCTGGAAAGTGTTTGTACCATGGTTGTTTCGATTCTTTTTCTTGCCCCAAAGGAGTGAAAACCGGATCAATTCCTCCACATTTTTCGTTCACGTAGTCGGCGTATGTGACGAGGCACTTTGACGATTGGTATCTCCTACAATGAATCCCATCTAAAAGACTCTGGTCGATGGCTTTTGTGTATCCCGCCTTTCGTATTAGTGATGAAATCGTCTCGGCGTGGTCCCAGCGTTGCTGCTTGGCTACTTCTGGCAAGAAAGTTCCGCTGAACAGTTTACCATCAACGGCGAATTTTATCATGATTCCATGTACCCCAATGGTCCAATCGTATACGTGTTCGCAGTCTTCGTAATCAACAAGCAGGCTGACCGAGACGCGGAGCGACTGAACTTCCTCTCGGGAAATGGGATTAAATCGTCGATCACGAAACGCACTTATCAATGCATACTCTCCCACATCGGTTGCCAACGGTCGTGGGTTGAGGCATCCAATACAACCCCGCAATCGCCAACCGGATCCATTGTGAGCGGATTTTTCCCAGGTGACAAACAATGGGCACTGGATAGAAGGGTCAGGTAGCTCGCTTACGAATTCGGCTGCCAACTCGTTGCCACGGTTGGACTCAGGCAAGCTAGTATTCCGTCTTTGCAAAGCATGGATCAAAATATCGAACGAATAGTAGCACATTGCTCTCGACGCAACGACTTCCCTTGGCTCCTCATTTTCAATGTTCATGGTTCCGTTCTTCCCCATCGTCGAAAATCTTGCTTCTCCTTTTCCAGGCAGTGGACAGTCTTCACGAAACGTTTGGCCAACGAGAAACAATTCCGCCGCTCGTAGTAATACCTATAGCTACAAACACTCTCAAAAGGTTCGTTCTATATCGTGCTACAATTTTACAGGATTGGAACAGGAACGGAGCTCCGCTATTTTCATAATATGGAATTAGGATACRAAAATKAAAGACGACTGCACAGAACATAATCAGCTGATCTACTTTTAGGGTATGGTACTGGGTACCATTACGTACGGTACGTACCCGGAACTATGGAATGCGTTCTTGTAGAAGAGAGCTCACTCAAGAGAAGGAGCCTCGAAGAGTGATACTTTTAGCATACGTACTGGGTACTGGTACTTATCCTTTATGGATACAATCCATACTATTCATACAACCCGTGTTTGTTGAAACTTGATGAAACACGATCAGATAATGTTTGATTTGATTACTTCGACTCAAAGGAGATAAGGCAGTTTGTCTTRTCGCACGAAAACCCGAAGCTGATCCTTAAGGAGCAAAGAAAAATTATTGTGCAGGTACGATACTMCTGTATTGGAATTCTTAGTTTGCGTTGTCTACACGTCATCAATAAAAAACCCTTCGCTGTCAATACGATAATGTCACTTTTCTTGGCAGAACACGCACGAAACAGCAGGCGGGACCAGCAGGCCCCAAAAACTGCGCCACTACCGTACGAAAAACAAAACGGACGACAACGACGACGACGTGTCTGCGGAAGAGGTATCACCCCGGAACCCATGTCCTTCATGTTCACCGCACGATATTGTACCGGGTGACGGATAGTAAAAAATGCTAGAGGAGTTGACAGGTCGGAACGGCAATACTGAAAAACTGTGCAAGATCGAGGACGGAAGGTTTTCGTTGCAATTTCGAAAAATCCTCACCACCCGTAGCTGCATTTTCCTTACTACGATAACTTCATTCCATTCAGTAGAATAAAACTTCATCCAATCACCAAAACCATGAAAGTTCCCACTTTATCGCTACTTCTTTGCTACCTATCCACTGCGTCATCGCTCTCAATCCAGCCCGCTCTCTCGGCGGTGAACGCCGCGTTTGAGTACAATCCATACGCCGCGGGTGCTATTGTTGCCGGATTCAAGGCTGGCACAGCCGATATTCTTGCGCAAAAGCGACAAATTCGCAACGCCGCCAAAAAAGTAGGAGATGCCGTTCAAGAATCGGTTGAAGCAGAGAAAACGGCGGGCAAGGAATTGGACGTCCAAAGAACACTGGCATTTCTCATGTACGGAGCCATCTACCAGGGATTCTGCCAGGAATTTACATACAACCATCTCTATCCATTTTTATTTGGGAGCGAAACAACAACAATCACCGTTTTGAAGAAAGTCTTTTGCGACATGTGTATCCAAACACCACTTTTGACACTACCCATCGCATACTATTCGAAGGCTTTGCTTGCTAAGAATACATTCAAAGAGGCGATGGCACACTATGTGGACGACGTCAAAAACAAGGGTCTGCTATTTAAGTTCTGGGGGTTATGGACACCCGTCCAATGCTTAACGTTTTCGATTATACCCGAGCACTTTCGGGTAAGCTTCATTGCTCTAGTTTCGTTCTTTTGGGTTATCATTCTATCATCACTTTCGAGCTCCAATGATGAATTGGCAGACACCACATCCAGCACTGCCAAAATAGCGGGAGTTAATGGACAAGGAGCGACGAAGGAAGCCTACTGAGTCAATCGATTAAAAATTTAGACGGCCCCACAAGCCGTAAAATGTTGGTTCATTCCCTGTCGACTACGGCTGTTTGGGTGTCAAGTTTGGGGTCGCCGAAGCTGCATGAACAAAAGTTTTTAGACTATGGATACGCTAGTCTTTGTTGGATCATCCAGTCATAAAGATCACTAGATCTGGAAGCAGTGATTCCCATGCTATGTCCCCTGACAMGCGAAGGAAGATTTTCGGGATCCTTGTCGAAGCGGGAATATTTAAGGATGGATCCATCCGTGGAACCATTTTTTGTAATAGTATTAACACTCTCAAGTTGTTGCACTAGCCGATCGCTGTTTCTGACATCGAAAATAACATCGTCCTTCGAATGAAACACCCAAATAGGAATATCAGACAATCTTTCCAGGGCCTGAGAGGGGAGTGTCTTGCCGCTGTAGCCGTAGCTACAAATAACACCGGCAGCAAATCGTTTTGTCGTCAACAATTCTACGGCAACCGTGGCCCCATCGGAGAAGCCGAAAAGAATGATGCGATTTGGATCGAATCGCAACGGAAGCTCTTCCGTGTTTTGATTCCGTATTGCCCAGTCGACAAATTGCAGTATTTTGCCACGGGAATCGTTGTAAAAACTCGGTTTCCCGAACGAATAGGGAGCCAGAACACAAAAGTTGTCTAGAAGATTCGGTGGTGCTCTGTGCGAAGCAATCAAGCTCGGAATGAGGCCGGAATGTTCTCCGGATGGATCGGCAAGGTCGAGAAGAATGTCCTTGTCGTTTTTTCCGGCTCCGTGCAGGACCAATATAAGGGGGGTGCTTTCGCTGTTGGCGTTGCTTGGTGGAGCGTACGAAAGGGCAGAGTATGTATTCGGATCGTTGACTACTTTCAGAGGAAAGAATGGGTTCTTGTCAGTCACCTCTGATTCTATAGATGCGGATACCAGTATCGAAGACAACTGCGGCRGAAGATCTGGTGATGTTTGCAAAGAGACGAGAGGAGATATGAGGGCCACACTGCTTTCAATGGCGGAGCGCCGATCCAAACTCAAAGCTTGAGCAGTGGTCGCAATCAACGCATAGCTCAAGAAATATTTGAACACATGCATGCTATAGAAAAGTCGCTAGCACCCGCCGGTGGTTTGCATGAATTTAATGCCGAGTCACGCTTCCGCTCCCAATAAACTGGTGATTGGGTTGCCAAGTAGAATGCCTCGTATAACCTATGCTTGGCTGTTTGTAGATAATGCTAATATTYAGTGCGACATGAGGTGAGTAAAACCGTAGGTGTCGTTTAGCTTTGACTCTCGAGTTGACAAGTAATTCTGAGGAATAATTGATACTTTTACTACCGAGTTGCTCTATGACGACGAATTCTTCGGATGATGGTCGAGGGTGAAGAGTGATGGCACATGGTACGTATGGCACGTACATGGTCCTGGTACTCGTACGAGTGCTCGTAGAAACCGTTGTTCATGATTTTAGGCACGAACCAATAAATCAAAATTCGAAAAAATTACCGTTATGAAATACTTACTTCGTACTCTAATTGTGAAAGGTGCATACAATACTTACGGCACCGTATGGTACACGTAACTACTATCGGTACTGCTCGTACCCCTACTCGTACCGTAGGGTTTGCGTATTGCGTGACAGCCGAACCAAGATCCAAGATTCATTTTGAGTGACCGAACCCGAAAGTGGAAATTTTTTTTACTCCTACGAAAAGATTGCATCGATGGCTACAGTATTGACATCTCTTCCCTTCCTTCCCCAGGGATCATACTCGTGCAGTTGCCACCGACGATGATTCGATCGGAAACTATTATGCGTATTAATTGCTTCTTCCGTCTCTGATTCTAGCACTCGGATCGAGAAGTCGGAGCCAAAATGGTGAACAACGCGTCATGTTCTGCTRCAAGAACGAATACCATCGCGTGGCTCGCCGTGGGAACGATGATTGGTAGTTTGGCAGCCTTGTTGGTCTTGGAGAAGAGGAAAAACCGCAACCAGAATTCGAAGGAACAACGCAAGCACCAGGGATGTCGGGTATCCTTTTGTGGCTGTCTGGAAGAAAAGCGCAAGCGTCTCCCCGAGCTCGTGATTTTGCTGAGGCACGGCGAATCCGAAGCCAATGCCGATAACACTCTGTGGCGTACCAAACCTGACAACCAAATCAATCTAACCGATACCGGGATCCAGCAATCAAAAGAGGCGGGGAGGCGCATCGAAGCCCTCTTTGAAGCGTACGAACAAGAAACATCGAAGCACATCAACCGAGTCCAGATCCAGGTCAGCCCCTTCGAACGAACGCTTCAAACAACCGCCGCTGCAATACCCTATTTTGAGCACCGTGTGGTCCAAACACTCCCCGAATCTCGGATCCGAGAACAAGAAGCCGGGAATTTTCCGAAACGAGACGTCGACTCCTTTCGAGAAGAGCAGCTAAAAGTTGGACGTTTTTGGTACCGATTCCCAACGGGCGAATCTGGAGCGGACGTCTACGACCGTGTCAAGTCCTGGTGGCACGAAAGTATCCTTGCTACCAACGAACGGGTAGGATATGACCACGTCGATGCGATCGTTGTGGTGACCCATTCACTGAGCATGCGATTCGTTTTGATGCAGCTCTACAATTGGTCCCCGACGACCTTTCACTCGGTTTGGAGCTCCGGCGTTTGTGACATGTACGTCCTTCGGAAGGATTTTAGCAGGCGAGGCACATCACCCTATGTTTTGGATAGAAACTTCGGTGATATGCCTCGATCGTCGATGGATTTGTGCCTTAAATTCAAAACCGATCACAAAGCCAACGACAGCGAGACTACTGGTGCGTCTAATAACTTTGTGGCAGATGAAAAAATATACAGACTTCACGRCTACCTTGATGTACCGCCCCCCCGAATGAGACACATTGACATCATTAAGCAAAAGCTAGCTGAGGAGTACCCCGAGTTGGATATCGACACCATTGACACGATATCCTTCAGACATGGAGGTACGGAAATTGAAGAAGAGCCAGCGTTCYAGTGACCACCTTGAAATAGGAAAGGCTTTGGAAAACCCTGTTGAAAATCCGGATTCGCTTTTGATGTGTCACTAGTAGGTGTAATTAAACATTAACAGGAAATTGGGATCAACCATTGAGGTTCTATATCCTCGCAACTATGGAATCGTCTCAATCGGTAGTASTTTTCTTTTTGAGTCCCATGTGGACTCGAGCTACTCCGATGATCCCATTTAGCAAGCGAAGCCCGAAAAAAGTGTTGACAGCACCGGACCAGATATCTACAACGGATGTCGCGAAGCGCATTTGCCAAAGTCCAACAGCTGTGGCAACAGCTGTTCCAGATGCCATGAAACGAAACTGCTTCCCTCCGATTGCTAAACCTTCTAGAACCAGACACAATGATACGAGTACCATTTGCAGGCAGAGTTGGGGTATGCACTGCATTATGTAACGGGATACCACGGGATCTTGGGTGAATCCTGCTGGAACGTATCTTCCGATGCCACACACAAATGTAGAAAAGGCGAGTCCTTGTACCAAGGCAAACTTGACCATGTACTTCGTCAACGATTTGATTTTTTGAATACTGTCACCTTCACCAATGCTCTTGCTAAGAAGCAATTGGGCGCTCACACCTCCGCTGTCCAACCACATTGTCAGCAACCAAAATAGTGACAAACAAACCTGATGAGTTGCCACGTGCGCAGCGCCGATGCGGGTTGCCGTGGTTGTGGCAGCGGTGTAGAAAACCAACATAGAAAAATTCTTTGACAACATTGCGGCATTGGCACCGATAATAYCCTTTACGACCTTGCCAGCTTTTATGCTGCCACAACTATCTTGTGGTTGGGGCAAAAGCTGGCGCTTCCATAGGCGCCAGGCGTACAAAGCAGCAGCAGCTATCTGAGAAATTGCTGTCGCGGCGGCGGCACCTGCCATCCCCATGCGTAAAGGGAACATCAGGAGTGGATCAAGAATTAGATTTACAACGGCTGCTACCGACGCGGCAACCAATGGTGTCTTGCTGTCCCCATTCCCACGAAATGCACCCTCGGCCACCAATACGAACAATACCGCCGGGGCAGCCCATGATCTAGTATACAGATAGCTACAAGCCGACCGAAACACATCCGAGTTTGGTGCGACAGCCATTCCGGTCAGCATATGCCCTCCTGCCAAACGCAAGGAAAGAAAGACAAGGGTGCCCATGGCCAAAGCAAAACCCATTGAAATCTTGGTGGTTTGCCTCTTCTCTTCGGGCGTGCTAGCACTTCCTACCAGTGATGTCGTTGCCACCGTTGATGCTCTAAATACAGTAAATGCCATGTGAAAGATACTCGTACACACTCCAAGAGCTGCCAAATCTATGGCTCCTCCAACACTGCGTCCAACAAATGCGGTATCGACTATGCTCAACAGAGGATCTGCAAGAAGGCCCATGAGGGCGGGGAGCGCGATGGCCAAGTTCTGTTTCGTCCATTGATAGGACGTTGATTTTTCTGTGTTCTTTCGCACCTGTTTGGATCTTATCCGCGATCGAATTCGGTCCACAATATTTTGGTTCGAATCCAAAGGCTCTGATGACGATTCCGAGGTTGCTGCAGTGGAAAATCTTAACATGGCATTGTTTCTTGATGAATTATTTGTAACGACCAATGATTGCTTTGTCAAATGTTGCTGGCGTAGTATCTGCGAAGCTTGCACTCGTGCCCCGTTGTGTGAGAAGACGACAGTTCTTCTAGCGCACTCCGATGACAAAAGGGCATTGAATCCATCACAGTCGCTAGCCGCTGCAGTGAGGAAGGTGTAAAACAGTAATCGCGTGCAGTACTTGCGACATGGTGTTTGTTGCTGCCGACCTAATTGCTGCTCCATGTTGTCTTGATATCGATGAGTGGTACTTTTCGGTTCGTTGGGTCGGAACCAGGATGTTTGTTCTTAGTACCGTTGTTTGAACAAGGACAACGTTCAAATGGTGATGATTGAAAATAATATGACGTCTTCGTATCAGATGCTTTTCTGTCAAAAAAATGCTGCAAAGCAGTTCTAAAATTTAAAGTTCAAAATGACAGAGCAAAAAGCGTTCGGTGGTTGATTCTACCGGTACGAGTATGGGTCATTCCCGTCAATAAATGTGCTACTTTTGATAGACTGACAGACCGAAAATTTAGTATTACTCTACATCTGTAACAGTTTTTGATTACAAAGTACTTCTACTTTTGAGTCAGGTCAAATTAGCGGTTCCAAAAGTGCTAAAACTATTACAAAACCCACAAATGATAGTAGTACTAGTATGAATATCATAACAAATGATTACTGCTGCAAAAACAAAGTGGTTCCCATGGTTAATTTAATGATGCCACCCTTTTTTCAGTACAAATTCTACAGGAGAGCTCTATGACTGAGGAGTGTTGCTCCCCTACATTATTTGCCTTTTCTGAGAAAGAATCAGGAATTGTCTGTGCCACCAAAATAGTTGCAAATTAGTACCTCAGTAGATTTTGTACTATTTTACCACGCTAACGATGGCATGATTAAATTAACAATGGGAACCAGCACTTTCTTATTGGGCCTTTCTCGTTATCATTGTATAGCGCTGGCGGATAGATTTGAGCCGTGCMGTTTGTACATTAGCAATCCTTAATATACATACACATATAKATTTAAATAATCACAAATAACACCCTATAACCCCCAACAGGGYGATATTTGTCTTTAAATTCCCTTTCAATTCATGTGATGACCATACCACTTAAGCGTCAGTTGGAGACAAAGTTATTTAATGTTCTATATGTTTTTCTACTGTGTGCTGATTTTGAGCCATCTAATTGCCGTGTAATGACTCATGGGATTAAAAATTGAATTGTACTACTGGTACGGCAATAGCACATGCTCATGAAACTATTTGGTCTCACAACTGATGGGATTCAAAAATTCAAGTACCAGCAGTAATGAGTACTGCGCTATGTATTTATTTAGTCAAAGTAGTCATTACACACACAAAAAAAGGGCCCAAAATGTACAAATGGTTCATACATTGGTTTGCCAACTCTATGTGATAAATGTGGAACTTTTGATAGACTGACACACAAAAAAATTATTACCTCTATAACAAAATTTATTACTTTTGAGTCAGGTCAAATTAGTGGTTCCAAAAAGGACAAAATTWATGATGGAACTCACAAATCAAATTTTTGAATCTGTTGAAAGACTCAACAGAAAGCCTGCCAGAATCTGAAAACAGAATTCAACAAAATTAAGATTCAGCTATCCTTAACAAGAACAACAACAAGGAGAGGCACCTCCATTAAGCACACCCTCTTTTAACTATGGCACAACATAAATCATGTCCTGGTCAATGATCTTAGTCAGTACATTCTATTTCCTCTCTTTGTTGCAGCAAATAAGAGACCTGGAGGAGGAGGCCGGCAGCTACAAAGAGGCAATTCATTGCCCAATCCCGCACACTGCTTTGGTTAAGATGGAGAAAACTGCTGGCAACACCATGAATAAGGCAGGTGTAGCAAACTACTCCACCAAGGATGAGCTTATGGATCTCATGGGATTGATACTGGAGAAGCTCCCAGTTAGGTCAGATTATTGGGATGGCATTGAGGCAAAATATGTCCATGTGGCCCTTCTTCAGAAGCCAGAAATCCATCAGGACTAAGTATGCAGTTGCAAAGAGGAGTACTAAGAGCTCAACAGGAAATCCAAACATGCCAGAGTAAAGGTGGCAAGCAACACCCATATCTTGATTGGTCAAAAGGAAATTCTTGGTACTGGAGAGGAGGACTTTGATCTGGAGCAAGGTTTCATCACAAGTGAGGCTGGGGAGGTTTCAGAGCCCCCTTCTGGAGCATCAACTGGAGGATCATCACCTGTTCTTGCTGGAAAAGAAGCATGGACTGTTTTTGCTGGAGGATYGTGGTCAACTGCTGCTAGAGGAGCATTGGCTGTTCTTGCTGGAGGATCAACTGCTGCTTGAGGAGTAGCACCATCGTCAACCTCCATGTTGACACCATCTCTCATAGATTCCACTCCTACTCCCAAGAAGAGCTCATGTCAGCAGAAGAAATTCAGTGTTCCAGACACTGCTGCCTTCAATGAGTAGTACCTTAAGAGCCAGCAAGAAAGAGACAAAAACAATTGTGAGTTCTGGAAGGAGGCTGTTGGAATGGCTATGACCATGTTCAATGCATGGCAGAGCAACAACAACAATGCTCCTCCCTACTACTATCCTCCTTACCATTATTCTGGTCCACTACCTGGTGCTAGCAAGGAATGGCAGCAAGGGGCTTCCTCTTATCATCCAGTAGGAGATAGTACTAGCAATTCCTGCTTGTTTGGTTTTCATGTATATGTTTTTATGTATACAAATACAGGATTAGAATCAGCTATCTCCCTATGTAGCATCATGTGTGCAATCCCACTAACCAGGGTTTTCATTAGCATGCGCATGAATTGAACTGTAGGTTCAGCATCCACATCCATTGTAAGATATTTATCTTCATTAAAGAATAGTTGTGATTTCATGATCAATCTATCTTCATTACAGTATAATTTGTTATATAATATTGCATTGCTCTGTCTCAAGGGCAGGTATGAACAAAAGCAGATAATACTCAACACAGGGATTTGTGTGCTGCTCCAGTAGTACTCCAGTACATTGTGTTGTTGGCTCCAGTTCATAATTTGGATACTCCCCATATTGTAAGAGTACAGAATAAATCTAACGCTAAACACAGCCTAATGAAACCAACTATTACTCTTTTCACCATGCTGGGGGATCCTGCTGTTGTGTGTGAATTGATTGTTTGTTGTATGACCAGTCACTGTATTGATTTGCAAGTGCAATTTGCAAGTGCAATTTGTGATTACAATTGCAATTTGCATTTGCAAGAAGTGTGATTTGCCAGTTTGATTTGTGTAGAGTCATCTAACTAACAAATTTCCCTTCTTTTCAACTAGTAAGCACAGCAACCAATCAACCATGGGATTCACCCCAAAAACAAGCTGTTTGCATTTGGCAACAGCTCACATSCTACATAGAATAATCCTTGTTCACGGTTTTTTTTTGTAGGGAACCTCATTGCTGCCGGTGTCCTCATGGAGACTGAAAGGATCTGGTTGTGTCCTATGGTATTGCACTGAAAGTTATACAAGTTGATGAGGAGGTTCATGATGGTCCTCCTCTCTCCAAGCTCTTCCAAGACCATTGGGTCTTAGATTGTTGGGAACTGTCCTTGAATCATCCTTATCCCCCATTCTGACATCTGTCTCAAGGATGTGGCATCCCAATTCAAAAGAAGAAGGTTATCCTTCTTGGGGTCCTTCTGTGAGCTCTTGATTAGGATATGCTCCTTCTCCTCCAGTGCAAAGGCTGAATCCACCATGACCTTTGCTCCATTGCACATGTTGTGGACCTCCTCAATCCTTTCGTAGACACCATGGTCAGAGATGGCGCTATTGTGCCAGGTGCCAGGGCAGTCAAAGACTGCAATCCTGATTATTCCATCAGACGCAAAGGCAAACACATTGTTAACAAAGGTGTTCTCCTTCCAGGCATTGAAGAATGCTCTTTGTTTGTACCAGTCTTGGGATGCTTGAATGCCATTTTTGACTCCATCATCTGCAACCCAAACATGTTCATCTCCAAGCCTTGGAGACTTGTTTCCAATAGCATAAATATAATCATTCACATCTTTCTTATTTGGAACACTGACCATGGCAAGTGGATGTTTGTGAAGGACAAGAAGGAGCACTCTGCTGGTAAACTTGATCCACTTGTACATCACTGTGGATGTCAACCCAAACACCATGTCCATTGATCTTGCAACAGATCCTCTAGTCCTGAACCAGTAGAGCACCATTCCAATGGCACAGATGAGGTCAGCCTCTCTCCTCTTCTGCTTTGGCTTTCCACTGGGATAATAAGCAAAAACCTCTACAACCTTGCTGTTGTCATTGAGGGTATACTTGTCATAAACTGGAGCAAAGACCTCAATGAGATCTCTGAAGACCTTGTGGTCTACACCACAGCAGTTGAGGAGAGCTTGATCAAGCCCTGAATGGAAGAGATGGTGGAAGGGGGATTGCTGAGCATATCTACGGATTGCAATCCTAGTCATCCTCCTGTCCCTCCTTCTCTCTTCTGGAGACAGTTTTTGTAGATAACTTTTGTTTTGCTCCTGGTTATTCAACTGAATGTACCAGTATATCATAATGGTCTCCACAACTCCCAATTTGGCCTTCTTTCTTGCTACTATGAGGAAACTCTAGTCTAATAGTGTGTCTAATACTAGTGCGAGGAACACACATGTTTTTGATACTATGGGGATATCAAAAATGTGCAAGTTACTCTCACTACTAAAAAGGATTGAAAATGTCATGTTTTTCTTTGTACCAAGTGGCACGCACGCCAACTATTGTTAAGATTCCAAATTCCCAAAAAGAATGAGATCAAGCTGGCCTTCCTCTCAGTCAATCCGTTGAAATTTTGATTCCTGTTATTATAAAAGTAATAAATGTGCTAAGTCTGCATGTTCAGCAATTCTATAATAACGGGAACGGCCCATTAAGACTCCTCCTATTTACCGTACAATGCCCTGGGGATCCCCCTGTCTAGTTTGTGTCCCATCATGAAACGATGCCGTATGAGTGAGTACTCGTATCCGTACGCTTCTGTTTGCAACTACTTCTATTACCCTTTTACCCTTCATAGCTCCATACGAAACAACAACCAGGATTCACAAATGATTTCACAGTCAAACGCTAAACCGGTCTATTGGTTCAATATGACACAAAGTCTTGTTGTCTTCAGCAAACTCTATCGTTAGCTTGCTGCGCAAGCATCGAGCCAGGTTTTGAGGAACAGCCTGCGCCCACTTGAATTTTCTCTAATCCACGTATATAATTTGGTTGGTTTCCAGTGATTTCTTCGCAGCGGCTGCGACTTTTTGTACACTAATAACGTCCTCTTTCTTCACCATCCATGGCGTCTTTTCCATCAGTGTGTCTGCAAATGCGTTCATTTCATTGCCGAAGGCGTCGTGGAATCTCGAGTCGAAGCTATTCTTTAGTCGTGACAAATGATCCCCATTTTGGTCAGAAACAATTGCTGCCGTTTCATATTCGTTGCCAATACTAACTTTCCCGAAATCTCCAAACATCTCGCAGCGCTGATCGTAGCCATACGCAGCTCGACGACTCATCGTCAAGGTCACGACACACCCCCGGGTTGTTGTCATCATCATTGTGGCGTTGTCTTGAATATTGCACTTGGCCAACTCTTCCCGAGACGAACTTCCACAAGCGTAGACACTTTCAATTTCATCGTTTAATGCCCAACGAATGAAATCCACGTCGTGGCAAGATAGGTCATAGAATATATTTCCTCCCTCGAGCAAAAACTCGAACGAAGGACCGGGAGAGTCGCCAAAGAAGATATGTGCGTTCGACACTTTTCCAATCAACCCCTGCTGCACAGATTTAGCTGCCCGAGCATAGCTCTCGTCAAACCGCCGTTGAAAGCCGCAGCAGAGTGGCACATTGTGTTGCTCGCAAACTTGGTACAATTCTTCGATCTCCTGTGGAATTTCTGCGATGGGTTTCTCGACAAACATCCCTAATCCATTCTCTGCTGCATTTTTGATTAAATCTCCGTGAGTAGGGGTTGGTGTAGAAATTACAAGTCCATCTAATGTCGCCGTAGAATCTTTACTACCAAATTCATCCAACAAACCCTCAAAATCCCCGAATGCTCGTGTCTATAACAAAACGTGAAATGCATGATATTATTGTAGCTGTATGGATTATTGTTTCTGCTACGCTAATGCACTAGCATAGTCATGCGCTTTGTATTTGCGGTCGTATGATGTGGTCCTTTCCAGCGATATGAGAGATACTTACCGAATATTTGGAAGCTATCCGGTCGGCAGCTTCCATGTTTACATCACAAACTCCACACAATTCAAATCGAGGGTTGGCATAAACCAATCCTGTTCGAATCGCTCCCATTCTGCCTCCAACACCACATACGATCACTCTACAGCGTTTAGTGAAATTCTTTGCCAAGTTTTGTACCTTTGCTGCAACCATATTCATCGTAATCAATTCCTAGTTGTGCTGGTGCCGATTTGCACTGAATCGGATGGTTGGTCAACAACCTAGATTTTTTGTGAGACACCATTCGATTCTTACGGTAAGAGCTAGTATGTGATATAACTGTGGAGGAGCTCGCGCAGCGCGTGTACCCAAATCTTACCAGAAAATGTACTCTGTTGAGGTCTGTGTTATTTGTGTGGGAAGCGTTTTGTACTGTGCGCTTGAGAGCTTTAGCTCTCAAGCGATACTCATCGTACGGGAAAGTGAAGTAGAAATTATCATGCCGAATCTTTTCTTCTCCTGGGACTGAACTACGGCGGTACCAGTAAGAGCACTAGGTTAGGGAACGAAAGAATGCAAAAAACCCTGGCTAGCGCGCGAAAAATATAAACTGTGGAATGGATTTAGTACTGGCACGACTACGTACCATACTCACCTGCTAGTTACCGGTAGTGGAAAAAAATATCCTCTGTCCTCTGACTTTCTGACATCGAACTCTGACAGATTTCTGTCTCGTGCGGTGCGGTACGAATGCACGGTCCGTAGTGAAGGAGGATTGAACAGCTTTTGAAAGAGGAGGCGAAGTGATCATCAGTTGAGGGTTCAGATTGGTTCACTATTGGTAAATTCTGTGCACCTCTCTAGGTCTCCGAAACTGCGGTATTGGATTAGGAGAAGTTTGTTATTGATTGCAATATCACGTTGAGAATCGAGAGAAGGATATCCCCTTTTGTAGGAAATATTGCATACGCAGAGATCCTCTGTTAGACAAACCGCAGAGATCCTCGGTTGGACAAATTGTTTTGTGGTCGAGCGGATCAAAATAGAGTTGCAATAAATCGTAAGGAATGAAGAACTTCGGTGTTTCTGAAATCCCCAAAGAAGACACTCCCCTCGTGTCCAAAAATATCAGAGAGGAAGAAGAGGACTTTGATGATGACGGCAGTGAAAATGATGGATCTGATCACTTTAAAACTCTCAGCGGAAAAGGACCGAATATCATTCGTCGTCAATCGATAGCAGCGGATCGGCTTTCTGAGAGACTCCTTGGTATCGACGATGACGACGACAAGTTGGAAGACAAAATTTTGCATGAACACTTGCATGTTGATATGGATACACCATTACTAACTTTGTCAGAAAATGAGCGATCCTTCAAGGTAAAACAAGTCTCCGACGACGAAACTAATTCATCTATCAATTGGGTGTCGTCGAAAAACTTTGGAGCTAGATTTTTTTCCATGACCGGTTTGTGCATTTTGGCATTTGGTTTGGTTCTTGCGGCTCTTTTGATAGGTGCGGGATTTGTTGTCCCTCCAAATCAACCGGTGGGTCCATACGAATTGATCGAGCGACAGGTGAGTGATGGTCCGATCTAAGTGTAAGAACTTGAAGCGTGTTTTTTTTAAACATTCCTGATTGGCTTCAAAATTCCTTTTTTAACTATTGTTAACGGGTATTTGTTGTTGCTACCACTGTTAATACTGTTTTTTAGGAGGGGAATGACTTTTTCGGGTATTACACATTTTACGAAGGAGCAGATTCAGTGGGATCGAATGGATATATCTCTTATGTTAACGAAGAGAGAGCAGGGGATCTTTCAATCGCGAACATTACAAATGAGGTTGACGTGTTAGAGTCTTTATTTCGGAGTCAAAAAATAAAGGGTGAAAGTGAGGAACAAACATCAAACGAGAATCAGAAGAAACCCTTTTTGTATCTGAAGACGTCACCGACAGTAGATGGGCCTAGAGAATCCGTTCGATTGGAGGGTAAGAAACGATTCAATAGAGGATTATTCATTATTGATGTTCGTCACATGCCAGCAGGATGTGGAACATGGCCCGCGTTTTGGCTGACTGATGAAGCGAATTGGCCCGTGAATGGAGAAATTGATATCGTTGAAGGCGTGAACTTTCAAGCGGAAGCGAAAACTGCTCTCCACACAACGAAAGGATGCAGCATGTATGATGTCCCGTTGGGTTTGATGACTGGAATTTGGGACACGTCGATTGGAATTCCAGATAGAAAGACAGGAATCCCTGATATGACATATCGAGAAGCAAGGAATTGTTATGTGTACGATCGTCACCAATGGTTGAACCAAGGATGTGTCGCGATTGATGCAAAAGGCGGTTCTCTGGGTGCACCACTCAACGAGAAAGGTGGAGGAATCTTTGCATTGGAGTGGGATCCCATCTATCGACACATTCGAACATGGGTATTTACGCCTCATACAAAGGTGCCAGAAAATCTTGTTGATGCTATCCGAACGGCTAGCGAGAAAGCTGAGGAGGATCGTGTCATGCCGAATCCAGAAGAATGGTCTTTACCCTATGGCTATTTTCCGATCGGTAAGGGTGCTTCAACTGTTTTATCAATCAATGATCTTTGATGAATTGAGGTGCGTTCTCTCGGTTCCTGACAAACGCACTTCCCTTTTTTCTTTTTTCTTTGCGTGACGGTAGGAGATTCAACCAGTTGTGGGGGAACAAAGTTTAGGAATATGCGCCTTGTGCTCAACACAGCATTATGTGGTAGCGTAGCTGGTAACCGTTTCTTTATGGACTGCAAAAATGAATCCAAAACTTTCAAAACATGCAACGAATATATCAAGAGCAGACCAGAAGCTCTAAGTGAAGCTTATTGGAAAATCCGAGGGGTTTATGTTTATCAACGGCGTTGGGAAAAGGCTTGGCTTCATTAGTGAGTAAATGATGCTTTTAGTTAGTGCCCTCTGGCAATAATGCATCATCTCAGAACAGATGAAATATATCTTTCTTCTGGTCGAAAAGAAACATTCATCCTGAACTCCATCCCAGGGGTCAAAAAAAGAGAGGGTTGGAAAAAAATCTTAATATATTTCTTTAAGCTTGTCAACTAAGAGAGGCTCTATGCTGGCCAGAGCTATAGATCTAGGGAGATATATGCTCCTAGTTGCTCCAAGGGGCGGGATCTCCCTCCGAGGAGTGGTAATGGAGGCGCAACCGTTAATACGAGGGAGTTGTACAATACAACAAAACATCATATTCCGTGTATGGAGGTAAATTCAAAATTCCACGTTGTGATAACTGTAATTTCTTCTTTTCATTTTGCTGCGTRACCAGTAAAACTAGTCAACTTCAAAAACATTGTAACAGCTTCCTCATCAAAAACAGTATTGTCAATAAGGACACAGTTTTCCCCAAGGATTCTTACAATATCATTTTGTTCAGTATCAAACAAATTTTCACAAAAGGAGTTGCTTCTGGTGTACGAATATGTGCCTTTCCAAATTGCTGTACTGATATTGGAAAAAATTGACAAACAACAGAAAAGAAATAATCTTTTTTGAAGGGATGCCTTTGATAGATAGTCCAGTAATTCCATCATGAAATCATTTTTTGGCATTAGAACTATGGTTTACTAATACTGACATTATATGAATGAACTTCTAACAATGTTCTTCATTATGTTTTCTTCCTAGAACCAAAATAATTTGAGCCCTGCTGGTGGCTAGCTACATAAATAAGCTAATTCACCTGAGTATAAAATGACCACAGGAAGAAGAGGTCACAATAGCAGAAGACCAAAAAATGGCTGTGTAGTGACTGTAAAATACATCACTATGGAAGAAACTTCTCCTGGAAAAGGCAAAGGCACAGTCATCACAGGCACTAGTATGGAGTCAATCTATCCTAGACAAAGTCRAACACTGCAACTGATGTGGTATGTTTTTCTAGTGATCAGCATGCACTGGTTGCACTAGAAAATCAATAGCAATTCATTCTCTTCAGCAGAACTGTAAAATACTTTGCAAATAACTTTTCCAACAGAACTCTTAGTGTCAAACACATGACTGAAACATCAGGAGTTAGTATCAATAGGTAAAGGACAACAAAAAGGCTTACTATGATTTGTGACAAATTCAATGTTACACATGATGATGCAAGGGAAAATGAGACATGTCTTATTAGTATTGTAGATGAGATATCATTTGGTAGCATCAAACACTTGGAAATATTGGAATGAGTATCTGACAAGCCATCATATAACTTGAATGAAAATCTGCCTATTGTCTTTGGAGGTGACTTGAATCAGCTCAAACCAGTGGGAGGAGACTGCCCCTKCTTGTCGAAAACAATCTTTTAGAAAGAATAGCATGCTCACATCATAAATTGAAGAGTTGTAAACTGTTGGGACAAACTCTGAGAGGTATTACTTGTGCAACACACACCAATACAGACAAGTGTCCATTAAAGGGAAAATTTGACATTGCTATGTTCAATCTTGAAAACTAGTAGAKGAAAAGACCCTAGGAAAATTAGAACAATCACTTCTTGTGGAGAAGGAGGATGYATCATCTAGTTGCTCCAGTGGGTAGCACTCTGTGAGGAGTAGAGACAAGTGTACAACAATCAATGGGGGCATATTTTCTATATTTCTGAAAAGAAAGGGAAACACAGAAAAATCTAAATGGCATTTTATCATATCACATCATTGCAATCAAAGCTTCAACAAATGCAGAGACATGCCAGATTTTCAGAAGAACTGATGCTCACTAAACCTTATCAGATGATGGTATTGTTGCAGGTGAGAACAAATCTTCCAAAAGGATGYATCCAGTGCTTAAATTGTATGATGTTGGAAGATCTCCTGTCATGATGAATTGCAACAACAAAAAATGGAGCAACCAATTTGTATTTGTAAAACTAAAAATGGGTACCAGGATTGTAGAATTATTAAAATTGACAAATATTTTGTTCAACATGTAGATGCTGAGAAGGTTGATGAATTATCGTACAGTGTGGGCCAAGCAAAAAAAGACGGTTTAAACCGTACATTAKAAATACTAGTAGATATACATTTGCGTATATTGATGAATATTCATTGGATGCCAYACTCCCCCACTGCATTCAAAAGCTCTTTGAATTCTCTTTTTAACCATGTGCTTGGAGAAAAAGTTATTGCCCAAACTGTCAGTTCAAGACTAAAACAGTTATATGGTTAAATTATAAAAAAGCGTGGATTAGCGGCCATCTAATTACTGTGTTATGACTCATGGGATTCAAAATTGGCTTGTACTGGAGTTTACAGCCGGCACGTGCTGAATTTTTGAATCCCACATTCGTGCGACCAAATAGTTTTCCAAATAGTTTTGCTCGCACGTGCACACTGTAAACTGCAGTACAAGCCAATTTTTTAATCCCACAAGTCATTACACGGTAATTAGATAGCCTGTAATCTTGGCTGGGACCGTACATTAGCTGGCCAACTCTATATGATAGAGGTGGTCCCTGTAGAAGGTGACTACAAGAAAGTGAGAAGAACTTTAACTTTTCAGAACACTACTACTAGTAGTACAGCAAATGTTAAACTTTGATGTTCTCAAGAATAAGAGCAAAAAATTACCCTTCAAACTCAAACAATAAGTAATATTGGAATACAATTATCCTCTCACCAGTTCCAAATTGACAATCGTGCTAGTCACAAGTTGGTGCTTCTTACTACAGCAGCAKGGAGGATCTTGTTTGGTGGAAAGTGTGTTGTTGCTGGTGGTGGTTGTTACAACCTGGTGCTGGTCTTACTAGAGGGGAGAGGAGGGCTTGTTCCAGTGGTCTATTTACAAGAAGCAACCTCTTGTCTTGTTTCTTTCCAAAAACAACATAAACAAAAAGAATGCCCAACTTGATTAATATTTAAAAAGAAAAACTAACAGCCAGATTGCTTTCATTCATTTGCKTTTAATGTTGTTTAATTTTATTGGCTCATTCCCACAAACCCAGAAATATGTAATCTTTGACCGGTCAGCTTGTTTTAAGAATTGCAAATACACAGATACTGGTTGTCATGGCTCCACAACAACCAGGATCTGTGTATTTGACATAAACATTGGAATCCTTGACTGAACATATTCAGTCTGGTCAGCAAGCGCGCGCTGCTAAAGACAGCAGTCACTTGGCGCCAAACTCAACTGAAAATTTTGATCTTCCTTCTTGAAAGAAAAAACATATCTTTGCTTCCCCTCAACAAGAACACGATGCAGAACACACTCAACAAAAGACAAGGAAAACCAAAGAATGCATCACCAAAGAAGAGAACTGAACATGATGGGAGGGAGAGGAGGAGGGCTGCTGRCATGCATGTGCACTAACCCTCTACTAGTTAATAATAACACAAGCATCCAGATTCTTCTGTTGTGGAGGATGCAGGAGCTTGCTACTAGTAATATGGGGAATAGCGCTGGCGACATCTTCTTGACAGGGAAGATTGGGGGGTGACCTCCAAATCCCTTACTACTATGTGATAAGCATGCCTCATCCAATGGCTCAAAAAAAGAAATCACCATGGCTCCAGCTCCAGCTTGTCCACCACCACCAGCTGCTCCAGCTCCAGCAGCTGCAGGCTGGATTGTACAACAAAGAGGAGGAAGGACCCATGGCTCCACTAACCACACCATGAAGGAGACCATGTGCATGCTTACAATATTGACGGACATCCTTCCTATTGGATCATACCAATGGGACCAAGTTGTTCATCGCCATGAACAAAACTGCAGTACTGGAAGAGACCAGCAAACCATCTATAGGAAGTGGTCCTTTCTCTACAGGAAAGGAATTCCTACCAGGAACCCAAACAAAACTCCTGCCATCAAGCTTGCAAAGGAGATGAAGCACTTGACTGGTGTCAAGGCTGCATGTGGAGATGGAGAGGATGAATTTGATTTGGTGGAAGGACATGAAATTAGTGAGGATGACACCACTTTGGAGAACAGTTGGGAGAACAACACCAACAGTCCTCCTCCACTTCATCAGCCTTCTCAACTTACTGAACTCAGCTCACTCAAGACAAAATGGTGGTCACTCCTCAACAGAAACCCCAACTCAGATAGTGCCAACTCAGCTCAGCCAGGTTATTGACTCAAGCAACCCAAGTGACTGAATCCACAATYAATGCTGTTCCTCAAAGCACCCCGCAGC
Source organism: Pseudo-nitzschia multistriata (assembly GCA_900660405.1). Lineage (NCBI taxonomy): Eukaryota > Bacillariophyta > Bacillariophyceae > Bacillariales > Bacillariaceae > Pseudo-nitzschia > Pseudo-nitzschia multistriata. Next base: position 120,334 of record CAACVS010000688.1, on the reverse strand, counting down.
CTCACTCTCCAGAAAAGAGAYCCTACTCAAGATCCTCAAGAAGCAGCATCAGTAGCAAAACTTAGTTCCAAGCCATGTTCTAGATGTCAATGCAACAGCRACAAGCCCAGCAGTCCATGTAACTGAATCAGCAAAGCATGACAGAAATCAAGGAAATGATTGCTGACATTGCCAGTGCTTATCTTCAATTTCACAAGAGGAAGAGGAAGAAGAAGATTAGACAAAAGAACAACAACTCCTTGCCCTTCTTGTCTTCCTCCTCTTCCTCAGATGACAATTTGGAATATCAATCCCATGGTTATTTACTATTTATGATCAATATTACTAAACTAGTTCTTTGCTGATTGCTGATTCCCCCCCTCCTCATTGCTAATTACTGTTTGCTTCTCCCCACTTTTTGATTTATGAGTACTGGATACTACTACTAATACTGCAGTATACTGATTCTATATGTTTCCAGACAATGTTTCCAGGCAATACACTGTGTTATTCCAGAAGCTTTCCACACGATACACCATGTTATTTCGTAGTTTTCTTGAGTACCTTCCCACAAAAATCCAGCACCACTGGTAACAGAGGGGAACGCGTTGCACATGGAGTGTGTCTATCCATATGACTATACTATCCATTGATGTATGTTTGCATTACCATGTGCAATGAGTTCCCCTCCTGTTAACAATCCTGGTGTTTGTGGGAAGGTTTGCAAGAAAACTGGTATAACAAAAATAACACATTGTATCACATGGATTCCTCCTTCATAACGCGACGTGTGGGTTGATCCCTGAAGATCTTGTTTAGCTCATCCTTCATAATAACTGTAATCACAAATACTATTTATAATTGATTAACAAAGAACTAAACCAAACTAAACTAAACCAAACTAAACAACAATCATCTTGACCATGGGAATGGACCCCCCCCCCCTCCCCAGCAATTGTCAATCAACAATTGACAATCAACGCCATCAAAATCAAAGGTAGAATTGGATTGCATCATTAGCATCCCCAGAAGGGGACGTTGAATATGAAAAGTAAACCATCTGTCTCTTGGCATAGTAGGATTCCCTCAACCCTTCAAGAAAGGATTCAAATCCACTGGTTTCACTCATGAATGTGTTGAGGATCTGATTGATATCCACAGTGCTGCATTGATAATTATACAACAACAGCAACAAGAGGCGAAGAATGACCTTCCTATTGCCCAGATCTTCCAGTGTAAGCCTCTCCTTCATCCTTGGGAATTGCCCCTGGGTCATTCTCATGCCCCATTCAGACAACTGCCAGACAGCTACCACTTCCCTGTYAATTACTACATCTCGGGCATTCTCTCTTGTGTTCTCCCTCATGGTGGTATTTTCACCAGCTGGTGTGGTAGGGTCATTCTGTTGGCTCCTGATGAGATCATCATCTCCTTTGACCTTAAATGCAGGATCAACAACAAGTCTCCCCCAGTCATGTTATATGTGGATTCTGTCTTGCCATATATGCCATACTCTGCCATTGTACTGTTGTACCAAGTCCCAGGGCAATTACATGTGGCCATCTGGATTCTTCCATCTGGGGAAAACACAAGGACACTATTAATGTAAGTATCAGCAACCCAGGAGTCAAAGTACATGCTTTGAATAGTCCAGTTGTTTGAGTGCTGAACCTTAACRTTGAGGCCATCAGCCCCACCCCAGACCCTCTTTCACTGCCACACAGGCCTCCACTTCTTCATCACAGGGAAGCCTATTAATAGCATTTGGGTGCTTTTTGCAGTGCATGAAGAAGGACTTGCCAGGAATACTTCTTCAACCATTTATACTTGAGAGGTGTTCAAGTGAGACCAAAGACCATAGATAATGCCCTTGCTGCTGATCCACAAGTTCTGAACCAAGTCAAGACTAATGCCAGTCCAATTGTTGCAGTGATCTCCCTCTTATTGCCCTTTGGTTTGCCTGTCTTAGTCAAGAGACATGGTCTGACCTGCAGAGTATTCTTGTCCAGCACTGTAGTAGTATATCTATTGGAAACTGGCTCACATCATTGTTCTTTTGGATCCAATGTTCTCCTGGATCCACAACATCATAGTACTAGCTCATATCTTAGACTTCTTAGATTCCTCAGTATGGTGGATYATATGATACATAGATAGGAGTGGTACCCTATGGTGGTACCTACTAGATACAAATGGTACACTTAGCTTGTATTTGTACATTTGYGTTCATATACGAAGTACATTCCTATACATCCGTATGTATCTATTGCAAGACTGTTTTTGTTGCTGGTGTTTTGCATGATTCTGTTCTGATTGTAGTTTTGGAGCTGGTTTCATGAAAATTGGAATTGACTCTTATTGGCGCCATGAACTGGAATCTWGTAAAAATTGTGTGCCAATTTAAGGGGTTCCAAATTCCCAAAATGGGCGGAAAATATGTTATTTCARAGAGCMAGCCGCGTCTAAGGTACCACTGAAAACATTCCTGCATACATATGCAGATATGTATGCGGGAATGAACCATTTAAAATGACTGGAACCATGTCGATTTTGATGTTTTTGGAAAAAATTAAATTCTCCAGTCCCCTTTTTTCCATTATGTGATCGGTTTTGATCACCAAAAAATGTGATCTGAATTTCTTGATCAAGATTGATCGCAAAAAACTGATCACAAATTTGTTTTTTCTGATCACATTTTCTTGTGATCAAAACTGATCACAATTTTCAGTACCAGGAGGGGGGCCTGGGAATCTAATTTTTTTCTAAAAAATTGAAATCGACATGGTTCCTGAAAAATAAAAATGTACTTTCGTTCGCAACACATTCATAATAAGGGAGCTAATTAAGCCTCGCGGTCGACTCAATTGACTCGTGGCAGAATTCGATTAATTCGACTAATAATACAACAGCAGTGCACGACACCTCATCAAAATGCCTTGCTCTTGCCAATATCATCAATGATTGGCTTTCCTACTGACGTTTAGATCCCAAAAGCAATGGAGCAATCTAAACCGACTCACTTCACGCTGACAACGGTTCGTAACAGGTAATCGTTGTCTGTGAGAATAGAGACGTACCGCTTCTGGAAGACAACGTTAATTTCGAATCATAGTGAAATTTCTAGTTGCATCAAGTGCATATCACAATACAATAGAATCAAAGACAAAAATCACGACAACCATGATGAYAAAAAGATCTTCAATTGTAGCAGTATTAGCAGTGCTATCCGGAGCTCACGCTTTCTCTCCAGAAGTGTCTCGTCGACAGAGTTTTGAGGCGTTGGTTGGGGGAGTAGCAACAATAGTGCTCCCAGGTGTTCTTCCGCTGCTTCCTGCCAATGCAGTAATTGATGAGGAAACTCCCCGAGTCGTAACTCGAATGGGTGGTTTGCTAGAACCTTTCCAAGATGGCCCACGCAGCATTAAAATGATGGCCCCTTCTGGGTGGAATAAATTCGACGGAGAGGTCGGTGCCTACGATCTCAAGTGGCAAGATTTGGTCAGTCCTACGGAAAACATCAAAATTTCCTCTACTCCCGTCAAGTCTACCACAACATCCATCAATGCTCTTGGAGAAGTCCAGACTGTAGGAGATTCGCTTGCCGCAAAGCGCAATGCGAAGCTCGTCTCGGCAACCGAAAGACAGACGGATGGTGTTTTATTCTACAAGTTTGAATTCGCCATTAGTGATGGAACTCATCAGCTGCTACAACTCTGCGTATGCAAGGGAAAACTTTGGAGTATCGATGCCAACTCAACGGTACGTGATCTTATAAGGCTTGGAATTTGGCTTCCGTTGGTCAGACTGGCTTTTCCCCTCTAACATTTCCATCTGATTTTTTTACCGAACTGTTCGTCCACCAAAATTTTATTTCCATGTATGCGAAAAATAGGAGAAGCGTTGGTCGAAGAAAGCCGATTTGTATGAAAATGTTCTTGGATCCTTCATGCCCAAATTGGCTTAATTGACTTTTTATGGAGACTTTTTTGGTATCCACCGTGAATAATTACTTASGTTTGATTTTTCTAAACCGGTGACTGTGGACTACGTACTTTGCTTGTAGAATACTAAAATCGTTCGAGGTTGAAGGTAGGGAATAATTTGAACTAGTGATTAGGAAAAATTCGATCTTTTCAGTCAGAAATGACGAGAAGATACACAACAGACTGCGGAAAACTTCAGCAGAACCCAATGGTTAAAGTAATTCTCGATCCAGTGGTATAAAGGGTGATGTTATCGTTGCTACATAATATCAGAATCCTGATGACGTCAGATACAATATTTAATGAAGCATCGCCATTTCTTCTATGACAGCCAAGACATCGTCGACGCAAAGTTGTGGATTTTCATTATCGTCATCATCAATTCCATCATCGCCACTGTTTCCCGAAATGTGTGTTCTCGAGTTTGAACTTGTCCAGGAGCCATCCTTGTTCATTTGCTGCACAACCTTTTCCATTGTGCTCAAATCAAAATCAAGGAACGATTCCACGAGGTCGCCGTCGACAAAACCATGGCGAGGATGCTGTCGCTGTTCCGCTTTGAAAGCTCGAAATTGATGGTGACTAAAGTTTCCTATTGGCATGATGACGCGTTCCATTGATTTTTCCAAACATGAAAAGAACGATGCAGTCGCATTATCCAATCCAAGAATCACGCCAAGAGTTCCATCAACGGTGCCAAAAAGGGTTTGGCTRCCAATCGCCACTGCAGGCCGCTTTGGGCGTATCCCAGAAGAAGAACCTTTATGATTATCTTTCAAAGTCTTCTTCGGCGATGCTAAAGCCCGACGACGACTCCGACCACTATTAGCCTTGGACATGTCGGTAGAGCTGTTAGGCATCACAAGACTACCTCTCATAAACTTGTTGCACATTTCTCCAAGATGGAATTCACCAATTGTATCTAACCGGCAGCGCGCTTCCTCGCTTTGTGCCTTTGTATTCCGGCGCAAAACAAACAAATTATTCCAATTTTCACTTCCAAGGTAGACATCGTCAGTCAACATTGTAACAGCAGATGTCCAGTTAGCATTAAAATCTCGGGCTACCTCCTCCAGTGTTTCATACTGGGGATAGTACTGGACGAGAGAGATTGAGCGCATCAAATCCCCAACAATCGCCAACTTTTCTTTTTGATAATTGCTGCCCTTTTCTATTGAAACCTCGTCTGAAGCTAGCGGAGAATTGGCCGATCCCTTCGGAGCCCGGCTGGAMACAAACAAACTAAGAATTTGTCCGTGGTGACCAACTCCCACTGGGTTCAGTTTGACTACACCAATTCCGTCGCTGACCATTTTATAGATCTGTGTCTTTGAGTTGACCGCAGCTAAAAATGTTCCATCATAAAATTGACTAATTGAGTAAACACCTCCTCGAACCTGAGCCTCAGAGATCAGTCTTACTGATCGATTTGTCGAGTCTTCTACTGGGATGTCTTCGGCGTTGCAAGAATAAATCAAAATACGCCCCTTCGTTGGCTCGTCTTCGTCATGAAGCACGTATGCAGTGCCTACTACCAAATATGATTTTAGTTGAAAMGACGATCCATCGCWAGATTCTGTTTTTCCAGCACTTCCTAATGGTGACATATTTCCGAGAGAGGGCTGATGAATGTGAAGGGAAGCCGAAACCATGGATAGAACCATTTCCGTTGGTTCCAGATCGATCCGATGGATATCGTCAAATGTTGAATCATCCAAAAATCTTATACAGTTCCCCATTGTCATTTGTCCACCTTCAATGCCTAATTCCTTAATTCCAGATTCGATGCAACCAACCGCAAACATTCTTCCTTCGGGGCAACGCACAATTCGGCGAGGTGACATTCCTAATCGATAGGTTGTGACGTGAAGCTTTTGGATATCATCGATGACGCCCATTCGGAGATTGGAATCGTCAGCTATGCTCAGGCTGTAATGTTCGTTGCCGGTGTCATCAAAAAGTAAAGGGCTCGAGAATGGAGCTGCGACGTTGACAGCAATTGATTCATGAGCATGAGGTCTATTCATGTCACTGGACTCTCCTTCGTCGACGGGGCTAAGATTTACATTAGAATAGCACAATTTTGGGTTATAGTTTGCTCTTTCGGAGACCCCACCCATACCTGCAAGATAAATCACTGTCGGCCTGTCACCAGTAGCAAGAACACAGTTTCCACCTCGCTCATTTTGAAGGGGGATGAGATTGATACGTTGGGTGCCTAAGCTCACTTCTTTCTTTGATTGAACTCGAACACGACCGTCCTCAATGACTGCAAACGAAACCAAAGTACCATCCCCCAATCCTACTAGAAGCATATTTACCCCTTGAGCGGAGCCAATATTCGATGATGATGCACTACCGGTATGCGACGACGGAGAAGTTGATCCACTTGAAGAAAAGTCCAAAGTTATCAAACATAGTGATCTGGCCATCATATTGTTRCGATTGCGTCGTTTGCCCTGTACGTTACCCTCGGTCATATCTCCTATCTCGTCCTCATTACTCAAATGAATCTGTAAAACTTCGATCAAAGCATCGTCTCCGAGCGCCAGAAGACGAACAGTGAAATCGTCCCAAAGGCCGACCGCACATATTGTCGCGGGATGAGCATGTCGACTACAAATTGAACTCGTTTTCTTCTCGTGGCCAACCGAAATATCCATGGATCCCGGGGTTGTGTCTTTTGGCAAAAAAGGATTGATATTTAAGCAGCTAACTTCCCTGTCCATTTGCTTCGAAGAACGTAGGATTAATTTGCTTTCTTTCACCTCGAAATATAAAACTTTTCCGCCCGCAAGAGCAATCAAAGTTTGGCCTGATTCGTTTCCTGCAGCTACGGTAATATTTAATTCAGGCTGAAAAGTATCCAAAACTTCGCCATCTGATGACACCAATCGAATCTGAGTATCGGTGACCTGCAAAAAGAAGTTTCCAACAATGTTGCTGACATGAAGAGTCGATGCATTGGAATCCAATCCCGGTAAGACAACTTCTGCTAGTGTGCCACCTACTTCGTCGTCGTATTCGTCGTCGTCTTGCATTTTCTCTATCCCGTTAGCATCGCCCAACTTTTCGTCGTCAGTAGTATCCATCATGCCATCGTCGTCGAATTCGGGATCTTCATCGTTCGAAACAACCCCTAAAACGCGCGTCTCCCCCACAAACGATTGAACCAAGTACGTGTCTTGATCATCTCCAAAAGACCCTCGCAAATTCCACATGCTTTGAATACCTGACAATTCCACATTCGCGTATTCCTTCATGCCGATGCCATTGCGAATCACTCGCAGCGAACCTGACTTGCATGACCCTGAAGCCGTGACGACCTGGGACTGACCCACTTGCCCGTGCATTGAGGTTGAGTTATTAAAATTACCCGAAGAACCTCCTCCACTTCCGGCCATGGGGACTAGGTCAAAGTCGACAATAGGACCCAAGTGCGTATAATCTTCAACTGCACTCAAAAATGTAGTGTTTCCCAGCTCCGAAGGCCTGGTGTCATCGGCATCGGTAATCATACTTTCTTCATCCTCAACTGGGATAGGCGTATCGTGAATTTGAATCAATTGTGAGTCCCCTAATGTGCTTCCGCAAAAGACTAGACCATGGTCCAAGTACTGCAAGCAATTTGTCAGCGTGCACGATCCAAGTGTGTCCAGCTGCAAAGCTACGATCTTATTACTGTTCTCATTGCTTCCAGTGTTAATAATACCCTTCGCAGCAGCTGCGGCCCCAGCGGTTATGAGAGTTAACATATGCATATTGCCGTATTCGTCCCCCAACAGGAATCGAGGCATTCCACTAGCGTCAGGAGGCAGTGTGTCCCAGCTGAGAATCAGGGCAGGTGGGATTGGCAAAACTTTATAGTGGTTTCTCGCGCAATACGTAATCTGCCGCTGTCCTAGAACCACTACCCCGCCAGATGCCGCATTGGTCTTGTTCCGGTTGTTTCCGGCACCCAAAGCCGCGGCACTGGCTGCCGTTGCAGCTATGGCCTGTCGCGGTGGGACTGGGATCAAAAGCGAGGATCCACCGTCGAGCCGTGATTTTTTCAGCCATTCGCATGCGTTGGCAGGGATGCCCATTCTCTTGTTGTTGCGTGGAGATTTGGATGGCTGTAACGCTGAAGATGATGACTGGCGTTGCTCCTGCTGCTGAGCCATTAGCGAGTGGGATGCCTGGTTTAAAACCTGTGAATTGTGCAAGTCGACAACGTGGGTCGTGATGTGCTGATTGCCCCTCGAATCTTGATGCAAGATGCACAGATGGGGTGGGGTTTCGATCGGATCCGCATGGTGCAACACCGCCATGGACAAGACGGTGCGTTCCTCAAGACGCGCATGAAAAACTGGTCCCAGAAACTTTTCGTCCCGCCCAGCCCTTCCTCCCCCTGCTGCTGTGACCGTAGTGTTTCGAATGGGAAAAACGGTTACAAGACCATCATAAACGTGAAGGATGATGCATCTGGAATAAGGATCGATCGTGACCAGGGGTCCGCACTCAGACTGTTGACCAAGCTGGTTCCATTCGTCCTTAAGGGATCCCGAGGCGTACGTGCGAACGAAATAGGGTGTCAGATGGGGATCGTATCCGATTACAGCATACTGGTGTTGATCTGTGGTGACAAATAATAAAGACGTCGGTTTGGAATCCAATTGTATCGCCGTCAAGGAGGTGATCCGTCCATTTATTGGGACGGTCAGCATTATCGGGAAGGAAGAAGCGCTATTGTTGCTACCAACCATGGCTTCTGCAACATTCGACTTGATCGACTTTCGAAGCTGCCGAACCTCCAAGGAACGGGACTTGCCAATGATAACATCCTAGATACATTTTGAAAAGATCGATCCAATTCATGAGATAAATGACGCCGTGCAAAATGGTGCAGTACATTGCAATGTATTAAATTAAGAAACAAAGGAAGACTCGTATTTTGTTTGCTTACCTCCGAGGTTTCAGCCAAGAAATTGCACTTGACGGTGTGCAGCACTCCGTTAGGAGGATGGGCAGTCACAACGTAGTGTGACACTTCACGGTTCATTTTTTGGTTTTGGTCGGAGCTACCACCTTTCTTCGGAGCCAGTTTGCCAGTCTTGTGCCTTTCTCAGCCTGTTCTGTCTCTATATCAATTGAATTCGAATAAATTCAATTCGATCCAAACAATTCAGATCAGATCAAATGGACCAATGCGATCACAAACAAACAATAATCCCGTGCCTCAGTATGGAAGAAGTAWCTCTCGCTGGAAGTACAGTAGATTGTAATTTTCGTTGGTTTTTCGTTTTTATCACTTTACAATGAACTTATCATATACCGAAGAAACACTTTTTCGGATTGAGGGTGTGTTGCTGTATCCAATGTTGGTTACTGTGCAGTTTGGTWAAGGAGACATGAGATCATGCCGTGATCGTTCGTGTCTAATATCCTGGTTGTTTTTTGTCTTCGTGCGAGCCGTATCGCAGGGTACAGTACCAGGTACCCGTACGTACTCGTACGTATTTTCACTGTAGCACTGTGTGTTATCAGAGCGCGCCATCGACTATTAACATCGACGATAAATTATGATCAACAGGTGGTTCGTGCATTTTTCTACAATTTCACTTYAGAGATTGGGGGTCACCCCTAAAACATATGGAAATACATGCACATTGTTCTGCCGTGCTCTGGAATTATGTGTGCCTGACATGATGGACGGGTGATGGTGATGGATATCAGTACGTACAAGTAGAGGGTACTTTACTTCTGGTATTTTCTTCCTCTGTCATCAAAAAATAATTTTCGAGATTTGGAACACTGTTTAAATCACGAAAGAACACTCTAGAGAAAAGTATTGAACACGATCACCAAGATCACCATGATCGAACCAGAAGCTGCCATCAAAAGATTCCAAGAATTCTTGCGGTTCGAGACCGTATCGGCCACGGGCCCGTCGACCGGAGCCTACGTCGAATGTGCTGAATTTCTGCGAACCCAACTAGAATCAATCCCTGAACACAATGGGGAAACCAACGGCACGATGCGAGCAGGCCTTTTGCAAGAYATCCATTTTCTACCGGAATCTCCCGATCATTCTCCCGTGGTAGTGGCTCGCTGGCCTGGAAAGGATCCTACCTTGCCCATATTACTCTTGAACAGTCACTACGATGTCGTCCCAGCAGATGTCGAGGCATGGACGGTGCCTCCCTTCGGAGCTATTCGCAGTTCGGATGGAAAGATTTACGGTCGAGGGACTCAAGACATGAAGTCTGTGTGTATGCAATACATCGAGGCCATTCGTGCCATCCACGCTACAAATCCGGGCTGGAAACCAGAACGAGATATATATCTCACGTTCGTTCCGGACGAGGAKATTGGTGGGTCCGGTATGGCTGCCTTTTTGGACAGTGACTTGTACAAGAATCAGATGCCTGGGATTGCATTAGCACTCGATGAGGGGCTTGCGTCCACAACAAATATATTTGATGTGTTTTACGGAGAACGCTTGCCATGGTGGGTGAAGGTCACCGCCACCGGGAGGACCGGACACGGATCGAGATTCATCGAGAACACGGCAGTAGAACAGCTCCTGGAACTCTCACAAAAAGCACTGGCCTTTCGGAAAGGTCAGCTCGACCGACTGGATAGGAAACACGACGAGAATTGCACACATGCAGTCATAGCGAAAAAGAAAACGCTGGGTGATGTCACTAGTTTGAATATAACCACGCTACAAGCAGGTGTGGCTGTGGGCAACACATACGCCTACAATGTAGTACCATCATCGGCCTCGTGCTCATTAGATATACGGATTTCTCCCAAAATGGAACCCAAACAAATAAAAGATATGTTGGACGTTTGGTGTCAGGAGTGTAGCAGGGCACCCGAGGAAGGTAGCGAGGTCACTTGGAGTTCTGTGAGTGACGACTACGAAAATGGAATGTCTCATGCAACGACCGACACCGATCCCCGCTTGAACCCATGGTATGCAGCTTTCTGTGATGCGCTCCATGAAATGGGATGCGAGGTCTCGCCGCAGGTCTTTCCGGCGGCCACTGATTCACGTTTTCTGAGAGCTTTGGGAATCCGWGCCCTCGGCTTTTCCCCGATGCGGAATACAGAAATCATGCTGCACGAACACGATGAATACATACTTGAAGAAAATTTCTTAGAGGGAATTGAGATCTACGCAGGGCTGATTCGCTCCCTTGGTTCCCAAAACAAAGATATTGATTGTTGAACTGGTGGAACATTCGACACGAATATCAATGGCCAAGGCAAAGAGTGCGGTTAAAGAAGGCATTTGTCATGCACAGAGAAATGAGGAAGCAATCCTTTCTGATAAACCGTCGACGATTTTTTTCATCAGAGACAAAGCCATCCATCGCATGCTTTATTTCGTAAGGAAACCAGTCGTTAGTAAGAATTGGTCGAAGTTATTGATTTCAAGAGGTCCGATTATTGGCAATCCCAAACATTAATCAGCATTCCCTTCCTATCTGGATCGTCCACATATTTCGGTTTGCATCGGACAAATTCGCCACCTAGCGATAGGTTTCAACAAGCATCAAATGCATCACAGRAACAAAAAATTAGAAAGCATTCTCAAATGATTCTCGTCTAGTCACTATTTCATTTTACTTTGGCGTTTCGTGAAACTTACGGTCCACTTTTCCAAAGGCGTCGACCCCCGTGGGTCGTTTCGTTGAAAGGCCTGCTCGCAGACATGCGTTTCCCGTTTGGGTGGATGGAGCGCCAAATTTGCACAGCGCCTCGTCATCCGACATTTTTGGTGTTACCTTTGTGGTAGTAAGCTCCTTCGCCATAAAACTATCCACATCAAGAGCTACAGCTGGGGATGGAGCTGCAAATGTTCCCGCCATCATCGCGAATGTAGGAAAGGCTAAAATTGTGGATCGACGCGTGTTGTCGAGTTCAGAACAGACACAGCTGGTCGTCGCTTTTTTTTGTGGAGGGAGCTTTGGTTGGTACGCATCACTGGCCCACACCCCAAGAATCAATAATATCATCGAAATATGCATCGTTGACGCTGTACAACCCTTTTTCAAAGTAATAGTATTCGTGTCTCTAAGCGGCTGGTCGCTGTTTCTGTATTGGGGGCGTCGTTGGTGAATCCATGTTTCTCAATACTAATTTCCGCCGAGGAATTCTGTGATGATTTTKCATTCCGCACCACTCACGCACTACTAACACGAACCACGAACCACGAACCTGTTAGAAGACAAAAGACCGTACCGTATGTAACATACTGTACTGTACGTACTACCCGTCCCCTCCGTAGTACGTGCGATACAGCAATGAATTGCAAGGATGACTGATGTGTGATTGAGTCAGTCTTATGACCAACACACATTTTTCTGAAAATTTGATTTTTCGAAGGGGCCATACTCAAGAAACTTCAAAGAAATTTGAATATGCCAATCAGCGCTTTCAAAAAGCTGGCGCGCGTGCCGGACCTCTKGTTACACGATAGGTGGTATGCGTTACATTCAAAAAAACTTGTTCGTCGTGGTGGGAACCATGTCAACAGGGAAACCATAATACTTCGAAGTAATCGCGAGTATTCTGTACTTCATGCTTCTCATATGGTACTTCGTACTGCATTATGGTATGACACATGGTATCGGATACAATACTCGAGTATTCTTTTCGTCTAACCACAGAAACAGCAATCAAGAGCAGCTAGTTGCAGAAGATATTGCTTTGTCTAACTGAGGGTAGACTGGAGTCGAAAGCTTCAAAGTAAAGCTACGGTGAAAGTAAAATGATGGTCGATACATCCGCAGCTTCTGAATGTTTGGAACTAATTTATTTATCCATCTTCGCATATATCGAATCCGTGTTAATATCTTTTGGCATTCAGCACGACACAGCAATCATCGAAAAAAATCCACGTGAAGAGTTGGAATGCCGGAACAAGACCGATTGTATTGATAGATGTTTAGGAACGAAACGTCCTGTGGACTTGTGGGAGTTACGAGAGCTCGCTCTTTCCGAAGGTGGATTGCTTCGAGGTAAGTTCTATGAGCTTCGTTGTTCTGCGCATGGCGTGGCATGAGCGAGTCAACTGCAATGCATTCGCTTTTTTCTGAATTCACTGTGCATTTAGATCACTCACTCAGCACATACAATCATGTGGAAATCTAATGTATTGCATTTAGCTGGATACCGGCAAAAGGCATGGCCGAAGCTCGTAGGTTTGACAGAGGAAGATTATATTCCAGAATTAGAACTTTCTTCGACATACAGCGAATCACCGTCATCTGTAAGATCACGAAATGAAAGTGCATTATGGAGTCCATCAACTACTGCTACTACTTCTACTAGTTGCTTGATAATTGAAGAAGAAAAGAAATCAGAGATAGAGGCCAATGTAGACTTGATTCGTAGAGATGCAGGTAGATCGGTGATATTCCGATACCACCTTGGAACCTCAGACGCAAATCCAATTGTTCCGCCGTGCGCGAGCGAACGATTGGCACAAGTGTTAGAGAACACAATAAGACAAGGCAATTCTTCGCTGCATTACTATCAGGGGTTGCATGATATTGCAGGTGTCGTTCTTCATAACATGGATTATCAAGTGGATATCACCTCACAGATACTACAAAGAATCAGTCACAGTCACCTAAGGGATGCCATGCGGGAGAATTTTTCCAATATCAATTGGTTCTTAAACGTCCTTCTACCGCCTCTGGTGGAGCGAGTAGACCCATCCGTACATTACTCGCTACAGATGGCTAACGTAGAACTGTCAACAGTCTGTCTACCCTGGATGATAACGTGGTTCACCCATGATATACACGATCCAGAGACTGCGGGGCGATTGGTGGATGCTTTTTTATCCGGACATCCACTCATGCCGATGTATTTTGCGATGGCAATCATTACACATCCATTGCTGAAGCAAGAACTTTTGAATGCTGATCCTGAGGATACATCGTCGATCTTCATGGCGATCAAGAGCATGCCGTCAAGACTCAAGACAAAGGTCGAAGAAGACGAGCAACTTAGTGAACAACAGCATGTATCCTTGCAAGAAGTTCTGGAGGATTGCATTACAATAATGTAAGTAGCGATGTGAGGAGACAGAAGTATGTCCGTTGATTGAGTATGGAGGAGTTTTTTGCGCAATTGGTCGTATGTTCTAACCCTTTTGGTTCGGACTTCCGGTGTTTAGGAATAGAATGCCCCCGCGATCTTTATTGGATCTAATTGACTCGAATATCTACTCTCGATCCGAGCTTTTACAAAGGATGTCGTCCATATCACTTTTCAAGGCCCCAGCCTCGTGGAGTATGGCGTCGGGTGGGTTGCCTCGCTCTCGGAATGAACTCAATGACATAGAAGGGACGACATACTGCGTTCGAGCAAAACTTGCAAGTGGCGTTCCGATGCTAATGAACACCGTTTCTGAATCTACTGTGATCCGAAGAAAATCGTGGGGTAGTCGCAAATACTTGCGAAAGAAGAAGACGCAGAGGATGAAGAAACTAACACGCATCATCCTCGGAAACACAACGAACACCAAGATGTCGTGAAATCCCGTCTACTGATTTGATCCTTAACGAAGAGATGAAAAAATAATATTCGGTCGAAGTCTGGTGCACAAAACCAATTAAAGGCCACTAGAAGAGCTGTGTTTGCAGTCTTCAAGAAGACGCCAGCACCAACATTTATATGTTAACTTTGCTCTGCGTCAATACATTCCTTCGTAGAAGGAGGTTATTGCAACCTGACATCAAGGAAAACTAAGCCAGTACAAAGTTCTCGCAAAAGTGACGGTCTTAAAGGCCGCTATCGTTTGCTTTCAAATACATTCGTGCTGAATAGGGATTGAAGCCTGAATTCTTTTGCACCTTGCAAATCGTTGCCCTTGTGTTTTAAACAAATTTCTTCAGTTGTCAGAGATGAATCTCGCATCCTACAACAGCGATATTGGTTTTTCCCTTTACTATTGAATGCATGCCCAAACGGATGTAGTACGTGTAGTGCATATTCAACATGTATTTATGTGACCAGCAAATAAGATACAATAATAAAGACAGTATTTGAGATTCTCCACTGGTACAAATTACTACTGGCACTGTTGCAATTTTTTTCCGTGTGGAGAGAGAGACGTATTCTTGATGTGAACTTCGTTGGTTACTCGTACCAGATCACACCCTGCTGATACTCTACTTCGAGTAGCTCGCATAAAAAAAAATGACGCGACAGAAAATGAAGGGAAAAAATGATTCGAAGTGCGGGTACGTCTGTTGTACGTCTGCATGCCGCACAATCGTACAGATTCCGTTCGCGGAATTTTCCAAGATACAACCACTACTATTACGTACTATTACGTACAAGTATTTCGTACTCCGTCAACAACGGAATTGCAAGACCWTACTCGCCAGAAAATCTAGGCGAACACAAACCCCCGAATGGAATAAAWTGCGAACTACCAAAGGAAGGTTGTGAGGCCACAACGTTGTCATTTCCCACAACTCCGAAAGGCAGTGTCTGGATGCAGGTCCTTGTCCCAGCTGAACGAATCAGAAACATGAATGCAAGTTCAACAGATACTAAACCCAACGGGAAAAGGCGTTGTTTTCAAAAGATCACCCTGCCGGTTT
The DNA here is from genome assembly GCA_900660405.1 of Pseudo-nitzschia multistriata. Classification (NCBI taxonomy): domain Eukaryota; phylum Bacillariophyta; class Bacillariophyceae; order Bacillariales; family Bacillariaceae; genus Pseudo-nitzschia; species Pseudo-nitzschia multistriata. The sequence goes on along the minus strand of CAACVS010000688.1, from coordinate 104,760 downwards.
ACTGCGGCTGCCTTCTGTTTTTAAGTACGACTATGAACTTTTACTGTTATACGGCGTTTAACCCGACATTACGGTCGACAGTTCTAGACAGTAGCCGCGGTATCAGGTCAAGAGACTTTAAAGGTGTTTCTCACCCGCAGGATAAATACAAAAAGTCGTCGCATCGCATGACAAAAGGACGGATAGAAGAACTGAAAGGACCCAATGGCCCCAAATTTTCTGTCATGGTCACCGGTGCTGCGGGTTTTATTGGAATGCACACAGCAATTGAATTGAAAAGATTGGGGATGACACCGATCGGATACGACAATGTCAATCCTTATTACTCGGTACCGTTGAAGGAGGTGCGAATCAACGAATTGAAGAAAAGAGACATAGCATTTGTCCGCGGTGATGTTTGCGACGTTGCAAAACTCAAATCCACAATAAAAGAACACAACATCACTCGTTTCATTCACTTGGCGGCACAGGCTGGCGTTCGTTATAGTCTCGATCACCCCCTGGAATATACAAGGAACAATGTTGACTGTACCGTGAATATATTGGAAGTAATGGTAGAATTGGGCATCAAAGAAGAACCGCTCGTCTATGCGTCGTCGTCTAGTGTTTATGGAAATAATGTCGAAATCCCCTTTCGAGAGACAGACCGGGTCGAAGATCCCGCTTCTTTGTATGCTGCTACAAAACGAAGCGACGAACTCATCGCTCACACCTACTACAATCTGCACAACGTTTCCAGTATTGGTTTGCGTTTTTTCACAGTTTATGGGCCTTTTGGTCGGTAAGTAGTCAACTCGAGTAGGAGGAACATCCTTTGGCTTCTTTGATTTCTAATCTAGACATTTTTTGCATTGATTGGAACACTTCCATCCTTGGTTTGCTGTCGTTGTGTCACGATTCGAAACACCAGACCCGACATGGCGCCCTGGATTTTCACTGATAGAATTTCAAGTAACCAAACTATTCGTGTTTTCAACCATGGAAAATCGCAGCGTGACTTTACCTACGTCGGGGACATAGTACAAGGGATTATTCACGCCCTATTTGTGAATACAGGACAGCCAGAGCTTGTGAATTTGGGGAACGGCAGCCCCGTCGTTCTTGCAGATTTCGTACGGATAGTCGAAGAGCACGTGGGACGCAAGGCTCAGATCGATTCTGTGGGCATGCAAAAGGGAGATGTTCCCAAGACGTATGCGGACATTACAAAAGCAAGGTACCTACTGGGTTACAATCCAACAACGACGGTCGAAGACGGAATCGCATCCTTTGTAGAATGGTTTCGGGACTACGATGCATCTAAATACAAGATGATATCGTAATTACAAAATCATTGCTTTGCCCGATCAAAACGCTACGAACAAAAAGCTTTGCCGCCGGTCAAGAATGTCGAATAATCAGCCAAAGAACACCATTTCAATCGCTACCATTCTTATCCTGCTTGCTACGACGCAATATCTCTGTCAAGGATGATGATGTAATGCATCCTATGTTGATATGAAACCAAAGTTAGCCAAGATAAGATCCAAGGTACTAGAGTCAGTGTTATGCTACTGTCATCCTGTTGTGATCATCCACCATCTCAGAACTCAACACTTACGCATAATGGTTTTAAAAGCCATGACGGAGTAGAAGAGGCCCTAGGAACACCAGACGAACCATTGCATTGCAAGAAGCAAAACTCCTACTCCTGGTTGCCCCAAGGGACAAGAACAAACCAAAGAGAGTGCAACTAGATAGCTATTGTTGCTAGTATGAGTGAAGCACTTATGAGGAGGCTATTGGAAATGTATTATATACAACTCATTCTTGTTCAAAAGAGGTTCTTGATACTATTGTCACACAAGAAAACAGTGTCTCCTTCAGTAGTTCAAAAGGTTTAATACTATGATATTGAGTTTCAAAAATTACAGGGACATTTCCAGTCTCTACTAGCACTAACAATTGTACACATTCCATGCAGCAATTGCTTAAACCCAACTCCCAACATTGTTGTAATAAAAGAAAAGTAAAGACACCACCTGACAAAGTTTACAACAATAGACACTCACTTTGGGACATTGAAAGTAATGCTACTAGTAGTAGACATAGTATCTTCTTATAACTTTTCCTTTCAATAAATATGGAGGCCTCAACCCAGATTTGGGTTTCTGTGCTCTTTTCAGAAATTAAAACTCTTGGGCACCTAAATTGTGGCATCCTACCACTACCACTACTACTTGTAGTAGTCTAGTACTAGCACTATTACAGTACTCAATACTCAACCCTACTAGTACTAGTAGCATTGGTAAAGAATTTAGTAGTAAGAATGAGATTGTGGGAGGCCAACCAAGTACACTTCAATGAGCTCGCAGTACTAGTAGGTCCAGATGAGCTTGGTGGTAGTGCCAACAGCTAAGGAAGAGGAGGTGTTGGCATAAAAAGAACCTACTAGTACTAGTTGCTGCAGTGGAATCATGCTACTATGTTCCCTGAGCTGCTTTTTTCTATAGCAAATGAAATCAATGATATTAAAAGTAGTCAATTGCAAGCAAGGCCAAGTTCCGCTACTAGGAAGAAGCTCCATTAAGCAATCATCACATCATCTCAAAGAGTTCCAATGGCACCTGCTGCTTGGTGTCATCAAGCAGCACTGAATGATAGTACTGCTAGTACTACTACTAGTACTGCTGCTGCAACAGCTGGAGTCAATGTCTGGGCCAAGCAGAACTTTGCACGTGTCCTTGCAATATTCATATTCTTTGCAAAAAGTAGTATTAAGTTGGTGTTAGAGTGAATCAGGCTGCAAAAAWTTCACTGCAGCCAAGAGAGGTAGAGATCAGGAAATATCACAGAAAAAGCAGGAGGAGGAAGAGGTTAGTGCCAAGCTAATACTATGTCTACTGACCAGCCAGTGGTGCTGGCAGGAGGAGAGCATATTCATCATGGACGTGATGATCTTCATCACAGAAGAAGTGGGGTATGTCACCATAAGGGCAGCTTCTTTTGCAGAAATTCAAAGGACTGCTATTTCTTCAAGTCAATCAGTGTTATCAATGAGGAATGACTGGGTGATTTTGTACTACTACTAGTACAAGACATCATKTTTAACATTGGTTCTTCCAAAAAAGCAAGAATCAATCAATTTATGAGGTACTGATACGGAGTRCATGGTGATTTACTGATACAAGTCACTGAAGTGGAGGAAGTAGTACACTGATAGCTACAGAGCACATGGTGATTCACTGCTGATAGTAGCACAAGTTGCTGATACAGAGGAAGTACACTGGTTCAGCAGATTACACTGATACAGAGAAGACACTGATACAGACGAGAAGATGCTGATACAGACAAGAAGACGCTGATACAGATGAGAAGACACTGATACAGACAAGAAGAAGAAGAAGCTGATAGAGAGGAGGAGTACACGACTGATGCAGAGTATGCTGGTGATACAGAGTACGCTCATACTAGTACGGTATGGAGGAGCCCTAAGCTGCTACAAGCCGCTGATAGTATGGAGGAGTACACTGATACCATTTATGATGACACAGAGTATGATGATACTACAGATTACAGAGGAGGACACTGCTGGTGAGGATGCGGAGGAGCTCAGTTTTAAAATAATGGAATTCAAAATCTGAAAAAATCAGGCAAAGCACCAACAATGGGTGAAATGGGTTCAGTTGCTGAATAAATCCTGGCGCAGCCCTCATCCATTATCTSTGCCAGAATTTTTTCAGAAGTTGAATGACAATTTTAACAGTTTTTATTTCACTGATGGTCGGGATTTACCTGCAAAAAATTAGCTAAAAATTTCTACTAGCATTTGAACGGGAATTGCCAATAACTTGCCAGTACGGGACCAGGTGCCTTTAATAGCTCTACTAGGTAGAGTGTACCGAGTTGACGAAAGCATTAGTACCGGTAGTATTTTTTAAAATTCGACGCATTCAGACGCATTACAGAGAGTATTTGAAAGAGCCAACGAATTGTATCGGTCTTATTTTTTGGCTATTCAAAATTCATCGGATTCATGTTGCGAAGCAGGGTGTCAAGTCTTGTTATGTACTTTTGATAGCGCGGTTCTCTTCCTTGATGGGAATTGCTGTCAGAATGATGGTTTTTGATTAATATCTGTGATTAATTCTGTCGGAGCTCTTAAAATCCAATATCTTCGTTCTCATTGGACTCTTTTTTCTCCCTATTCTTTTGACTCTCACTCAATCACGGTACTTCCACTGAGGAAGGGAGCAAATGCACTACTAGTAGAAATGTCTTTATTTCCGAAAGCTTCATTGTCCAATGAATCACAGTCTGCAAAGTAATCGGTATTCAAAATACCGGACTTGTATTTTCCTTTTCTTCGCTTATGATAGAAGCATATCAAAGCAATCGATACTGACTGTTCTATGTCATTGGTCAAATTGATGGTGGAAACAAGAAGACTATGGAGACCAGTTGCGAGTGGAATGGGAGAGTGAAGAATGTGGTTAGAAGAAGTGGTTGCGATGGAGTCTTGAATAAATTGAAAGGATACGAAGATCATCTATCGTCAGTGGCTATGTCTATTGAAAGACATGAAAATTCACGCAGGAATGCGTCACAAAACAAGCAGAATGAATCTGAAGGCTCAGGGAATTGGACAGAACGCTTTATCAGCAAGACAAATACGAACCCAACAACGACTTCTACGATAATCTCGCAACTAAATGATTACCATAGACATGGTGCTTTAGCTGTGATAGATGCAAGAAGAGATACCAATTGGAATGGGAGAAATAAGGTCACACCACCTTCCGGTGCTCTCAAATCTCCTTGGGAAAAGCAAACGTGTGAATCCTTATCGGACACGAACCTTCAGAGAAAACACCCGGGAGATCCACCTCCTCTACAATTATCAGGAAGCAATCCTGCTTTCACTGGCACAATTAGTAGATCATCGATGAGCGTTGCTACTACTCAGAATTCGCTTCTTTCACTCCCCGGCAAGAAAGGAGTTCCGCACATCTATCACGATTATTCGAACGTCCCAGATACAATAGGCGTAGTTCGAAAGAAGACAGGTGGAGTAACCCAGCCTTTTCCAGAAAAGTTGCATTTGATGTTGGATAATGACGATGATCCTTCCATAGTAAGCTGGCTTCCTCACGGAAGAGCCTTTTTGGTACGAAAGCCAGCAGAATTTACAGCTCAAATCATGCCAAAGTAAGACTATTTCTATTGCTTTTTTGCTCAACTGTTGGTTACTTTGTTCGTACAGTCACTGAAGCTCTGGTAAACTCATACATCCGACGATATTATTTGAACTACGAAATTTCTACAGATACTTCCGCCAAACCAAACTGACATCTTTTCAGCGACAGGTACGCTCCTCTACCATATTTTTGTATCCTCTATCAAGAAATTCTTCATTACGTGATGGCATTTATATCCCATAACTAACACATTCTAATCTTTGTTGCTCCATGGATTACTTAGCTGAATTTGTACGGATTTCGGAGACTAACGCAAGGCGCTGACGCTGGAGCATATTATCATGAATTGTTCTTAAGAGGACGCCCTCAACTGTGCTTACGAATGCAAAGACAGAAAATCAAAGGGACTGGGCACAAGCAGGTGCGTTATCGTAAAAATAGGAATAATTTACTTCAAATTATAGTTCTAACAAATGATGGTTATGTCTTTCTTTGTCTTGCATGTTTTCTACTTCACGGGTAGCCTGCTGATGTTCAAACCGAGCCAAATTTCTACACTATGCCCCTCCCAAAAAGATACGAACAGACAAAAAAGAAAGAAAAAGAACAAACGGACGAAGTTAGCAAGGTTGCAAAAGTACGCACAGTATCTCATTCAGGAAATTCTATGCTAAAAGATTCTTCTTTCGGCAACTCTTCATTCGCACATTTGAGTCCAGGTAGTAGAGGGGTACACGGCGCTGCGCATCTATTGAATGGCATGAAGAGTACAATCTGTTCTATGAAGGGTCGATCCTTGGTAGATCTAAAATCATTGTTGGGAAAATCTGCCATAAGTTCCACTGTATCGGTAAGCGAAATGAATGTTCAACAAAGCAATAGGACATCGTCTCCGACCTCGTCGCTTTCTACAACCCAATCATCGCATCACACAAGTTCGCCTATACTAACTGCAAACTACGAGTTGTACGTGCCCACACAACGATCGATGTCACTACTTGGTAGGGTACAACAATTCTCCAAGCCAAAGGAAAGAAAGCGTTCATCTGACATGGCTGAAGCACCTGGGGAATATTTGTGGCCTGCTACTAGGAAGAGCACCATTGGGTCATCGGGTCATACTATAGCTACTTTTGGGTCGTCGTCGATCACGTACTCTTCCTCTCCTCCTCCTACGTACCTACATCTAGACTTTGAAGATTCAAGCAAACAAGGGGGGATAGATCAGCCAGAGAAACACCAAGTTTAGTCGAGCCAAGTAGTTAAATCTATATATACACCACGAGCAATCAAAACCCCAAAACCTCGTGTTACAACGGGAGCAGAAGCAGGGGAGATGACATGATTGAGGGATTTCAACCGAACAATGGAGTGGCTACAAAATTTCATTTGAATAACACCGCAAGATCATACCGGTTAGATGCGCAGGCTTTTGAAACGTTTAGTATGAGTAGTCAATATTTTTTCCCTAGATTTCACATTAGTTCAAAAGAAAACATATTAGACTTCCTTTTTTCTTTCAACTTGTGCACCGCGATTGAAAATTTTATTCTTTCATCGTTATCCGCCAATCTCAAATTATTATTTTTGGCAGTGAATAAACCGAAAAGCACAGCCGACGTCGCCCACTTTGATAAATTTTATTGAATCTGATGGTAAATATTGCTTTCATCGCAGTCCAGAGGGAGCATCGCAAAAACAACTTGACAGCGGTGTTATAATTACTCAATTCGATTAGAGGTTCAATTAGGTTTTCGGACTTGATACTCCACTCATCCTTGTTTCATAGATCTTGCATGTGGATGAAGGGCGATCACACCGCACATTGAGTATTGATTCTTTTTGGTTCGGTGGTTCGTCAAAATGAATTTGAAAGGCAAGATGAGTAGATTTGGTTTATATTTACATCGATTCATTCACTTCAAAAACCGGTTTTGTAGGCTTTCCTGTCGAAGGATCTCTCTTGATTCTGAGTCCTCCTTTTTCTACCTCGTCGCCAACGTAAATTTCTGGGTTATAGCCAACATCCTTGACAGAAAAATCAGAAGAAAGATCTTTTGTAGTTCCTTCAACTTTCGTTAAGCTAACTTTGTTTTGGACGGCATCCATCTCACTATCTCCGGGAGCCAGCCACAACTCCAACGCAGATGCGTACTTTCCACCCAAATTTTGGGGTCTCAGCTCTCGTTTCGAGTACTCCAGAATGAGKCGTTTTTGAGACAAAACGGCCATTTTGCCAGAAACCCCCGGTCGAGCAGCAACCTTTCCTACATACCAGAATGTCTCTTCGTCGTCAAGGGGGCTGTAGCAATAGACATCATTGGTAGCCTCTTTTCCGTGATCTTTTCGAATGGCGTCAAACGTATTGGCAGCCTGTCTCAACGGTTTTTCTCCACTTCCGGCATGTCCAGATACGCTTCTAACTTTGTTGGTCGTAGATTCGATTTGAACTTTTCCAAATCCCCCGCCTCCACTATTGCCAGTGCCTTTCTTCTTTGATTTGTTTTTCTTCGCTGGCTTTTTGGCATAAAGTGCGTGATTATTGGCCGTGTTCTCTGTTGTCAACAACGTGTTCCCAGTAAAACTATTTGCTCGTCGGAAGGAGCACGCAGCAAGAGCAAATAGAACCGCCACTGATGATAATGAAAGTCTCGCCATCTTATTCTTCGAGTTGTTGATGATTGGCCGAGTAATGATAATAGCGTATGTTGACTTCAGCTGTACCAGTATGCATAGAAATCTGGATGGTTGTGTGATGATCGATTTTGAATGATGGAAATGGGAAATTGAAGTTCCGTACTCGTCACATCCGTATGTGGTGACATGTATGTAGTACCGTAAAACAGGACGTAGAAGTTTGTACGAAACTCGTGCCGTTCGTTTGAGCATACCAGGTACCATCACCGTCATCGTCACTCATCATGTCCATATGGTCTAAGCGTAAGTAAATACATTATCATAATGAATGAAAACGCTACCAACGTGACGTCATCATCCATGATTGAAAATTCGAAACGAAGTCCCAATAATTTTTTGGGACTGTACCGTACTACCGTTCGTACGTACTGGTATTATTTATTAATCCGTACGAACTACTTCTACCGTACTGTAATACTGAATCAAAAGTTGCTGACGAAGTTTCTCATCGTTTACATTTTCACGATGTATACTGTATCTCAGAATCAAACGACAACACGAGAACAGGAAGACTGCTGTTGACGGGGAAAGGTGTASGCACAGAGCCATGGTAAACATAAATCGACCACAATACAAGGAAAAAAGGTCTTCCTTTGATCTCCCACAAGGCATACGCAAAACCAATTCCAATCAAAYATCGAAGAGGTTCCTTTCAGACAAGAACGATGAAGCATTCTCAATTAGCCTTCATGGCGCCATATATCCGGCAACAATCTACAGTTTTCGCAACACGTTGCAGCAATAGACGTCCATCGGCCTTTCCTGTTGATGCTTCTACCGTTGAGAATGCTGCCTGCCGACCCACCATTTTGACACGCTGTGCAGGATCCTTGGATGGATCCGTAGGGATGTCTACTGCCGGGGAACAGCCATCGGGAGTATACGAAGCTGTTCTTCCGCAAACAGAAACCTTGGTAGGGATGGGATTCATTTTAGTCTTATGTGTTGCACTTTACTGGGTCTGGGAGAATCAGGTAGTTCCAGTTTCAAGAACCAAACTAGCCATTTCCAAAAGTCGTGGAGAACTCAAAGAATATCTAGACGAACTCAAAGAATCGTCAGTCACATCCGATTCAGTGTCTCAGTCCTCGTCTCCCAATTTAATGTCTTCAGAAATTTCGTCTGAAGCTGATTCTGTCGACGTCCCAACCTTACAAACAGCAACTTTAGCTTCGGATGACGAAGGAAAGATAACGGAAAYCCGGTCAACTTCCTCGAAGCCATCTCCAACACGAGACAGAGCCTTCGAGAGGTGGTTGTTCACCGACTGGCTTATCGACAACAAATCAGAAAGGAAGGCTGGTCGGCAAAAAGAACCCGCGCTTCCAATATTGAAAGATGCAAAATGGAACAGCGGTGATAACCCTGTGGTTGTTGCATCCTTTCTCATGCTTGTTGGTATTGTAGTAACCTCTTTGACAGAACGAATTGCATCTTTCGGATAAAAAGGGTTTGTTGGAAGAAACGATTGATGTGGGACGCGTACGATTGCCTTACAGATGCAATCCTAGAACATTGAGTCACCAAGTACTGTAATTCYATTCTCTATTATATTCTATTTATCATTTTCAATTTTTTTCCACAGCAAACGCATTCCCCAAATCATTCTGTTCTCAGTTAGGTCTTCCCTATCTATCACGTCTGCATGATTTCACAAGCACCAACCATCTGCACCAGAGTAGAGGCAAGTAGAATGAAAAATGTGCTCTGTTCTGTTAGTTGAACAGTTTTAGAAGGAAATCAAAGAATAAACGACCGACAATCAAGTGGAAAACAACCGTTGGACTCTGACTCATTCCGGTCTTATAAATCACTATCCCAGCGAGTGGGCGTGCTTTGACGATGCAACCACCCCAAGAAGCAACCAACTAAAACCAGAACCCCCCAAATGAAAACCAATGATAGAAACTCTCAAATCCGTTTTGGATGTCATTTTTGACTCAAGAAAGTATCCAAGCATAATTTTCATTTCAGGTGCCCTAGATCGAGTTACATTGTCACAACCAAGAATAATCGGCGTCGATCAAAGCTTCAGACGGCACTTCCTAAATCGGAACATCATCCTTGTCCAGCACAGTGTTGTGCTTCTGTTGCTTCCTCTTTGTGTCCGACGACAACGACGATGATTGATATTGAATAGGCTGGTCTCCTAAGTTTTATGCACGTTCAAGCGTGCGTTCACGATCACGGTGTATCAGAACCCAGTGCTATGTCATGGCATTCATTGACCTCCTTTCGAATCACCATCATTTCGTCAAAAAGTCACGAGACACGTTTTTGAATCATAAATCGGACTTCTAGCCCTACCGATGTGTTTGAGTTCGTACCTTGGTTTTTTGACAGACTCGTCGTTGTCACTTTGACTACGATAGCATTTTGTCTTCAATATTGATCCGATACTACTGGTATTCAAACTCGACCGCAACGAGATTGTGACTCCTGCGGATTGGTTGCAACCATACCGCGCCGCACCGTACCGTACCATCTTTAAAGTGTTTTCCTGCCTTGAACGATACGTATACAGGTGTTTAACTGCTTCAGTTGTCAGAAGGACAATTTTTTTGGATTTTTGTTCTGTACTTCGTATCTGTCTGAAAGTATTGACTGGTTCTGGGGCGACCAAAAGGTACGAGTATCGTACGGTACCTACCGTACCGTACGTTTGTTCTCAACCCTCGTCCTCACTCTGAGTTCTGGGCAGTTGTTGGTGACGACCAGACGACAAGATAACTTAGTAGAGCAGAGCTTGATTATGGCTAAGTGGTTTAGCAAGTGCTGATGTCACTTCACGCTTGAAAATTTCTCTGACATTTGAAAATAACTCAATTCACCCAGGTCCTGTACGTTTAATTAATTATTTCAAACTGCTGGGGATCACCAGCCCAGCATGTCGTCATCAGAGCCTACTAGCACCAGTACTCCCAGCAGCGGCAGCACTTGAAGAGAAGAACAGGGTGTCTTCTTGTTGCACATAGTAGTAGTAGTAGTAGTAGTAGTAGTAGTAGTAGTAGTAGTAGTAGTAGTAGTAGTAGTAGTAGTAGTAGTAGTAGTAGTAGTAGNGTAGTAGTAGTAGTAGTAGTAGTAGTAGTAGTAGTAGTAGTAGTAGTAGTAGTAGTAGTAGTAGTAGTAGTAGTAGTAGTAGTAGTAGTAGTAGTAGTGGTAGTAGTAGTAGTAGTAGTAGTAGTAGTAGTAGTAGTAGTAGTAGTAGTAGTAGTAGTAGTAGTGGTATGATTCATCCTTTCTTGCCAGATAAAGAACCTACTGTGACGTAATACTACTAGTAGTACTAACTTGCATAACTATACTATGTGCTACTAGTACTATCCCAAGGAGTTCAGCAACAAACTCTGCAAGAAGAAGAACCTTGCCTGCACAGAGGAATGGCTTGAAATATTGTGGAACAAAGCACCCTTATCTGATCATTCCCTTCTCCTCAGCTGTGTATGTTTCAGGCACACTGAAAATGGACAGGAGAGATGCAAAAGACCCCATCTGTAAGAAGTTAAAATGCATTATGATGATGCATCAAAACACTTTACAGCCCTTAAGTCTATAATGGAAAAGTATTTGAATGACCAGTCCAGTCCAGCAAATGACAAGTCCATTTCAGCAAAATGAGTGCTTGACTTGTTGTTAGAAACAGATTCCTYCTGTACATCCATTGACTCCAGGATTGAAGTATTCTTGTGTACTTTCATTGCCTTCTGGTGGATCAAAGCACCAAGAATCATACCCTGAACCATATTTTTGACACAAGGATAGATGGTATGGATGACATGTTGGAAGGCTTTCTTAGAATCACATTGGGTGTGAGGAGTGGAGTGGGAATTGCATCATTAAATGGAACAATGCGGAACAGAGTATGATTGAACTTCAATTGAAATAGAATGCCAGATAGAGTAGGATCGAGTTGTTCTGCAATAAAATACCATACAGACTACTAGGGTTGAATTCCAGAAATTGTTGATTGGTCAATGGTTAGCCACAATTGTTTGAAAATTGAATGTCAAATGGACTTGGATGGAACTTTGATGGACTGGATAAAATATAGTGTTAATTTTGTCTGACCAGACCACAAGGAATGTAATATCAACTTTGTTGGATTGGATGGAAATGGAATATTGATTTTGTTGGACCAGACTGCAATGTAATATCATTGCATCAGACCAGACCACAATGTAATATCAGTTTTGCCCAACTGGACTGAAATTTAATGTTGATTTTGTCAGACCAGACTACAATGTAATATTGATTTTGTCAGACAACTGGACTGGTGCAATGTAATATGGATTATGTCAGACTGCTGGACTGTAATGTGATGTTATTTTTGTTGGACCAGACTGCAATGAAATAGTGAATTCATCAGACTGGACTGCCATCTAATATTGATTCCATCTGACTGGATCTTGATTCAGTGTGAATCCAACAACAAATTTTGTCAAACAGAATTGGATTGAATAGGAAAGATTTGGCATCAGGTGGCAGTCCAACAATGGCACTGTTAGCAAAAAAATTAATCAGATCTGAATTCAGTTGAAACAATGAATCACCCAATCTTGATTGGAGCCTTTTTTATAAAAATAGATGCTTAGGATAAGGCACTAGAACCACCATACAGTAGTGGGTAGTACTGGTACAAGTCAGCAAAGAGAGAACCCAGTACCATTAGGCTGGTGGGCATCAGCAATGAAAGAGTGAAAAATATGGCACAACATTGCAAGCTTGCAGTGTGACATTATTTTGAGAGTACTATGACAGGTTTCCAGGAATGGTGGGCATTTCTGATGGGGATCCCAAAGAGAGAAAGGGAGGAAGATTTTAAACCCACTCTACATGGCATATAGAAGTGCAAACAATCCCRATTTTTACTATTTTGTGACAAGAATCTTGGCATCCATACTAAAGAACAGGAATACCTATTTTAATGGAAATAAGAATGGGGCAAGGGATTTGCTTAGTGACATATTCAGCATTGAGGACAAGTCCTTTGCTATCCTGATGCTGTACAACAAACTTCATGTGTTGGAGTCCTCCTTCCAGAGAGAGAAAGACCAGTTGATTAAGGTGTAGCCAAAGAGATTCTGTGATCAAAAAGTGGAAGGAATCAAAGCTGGTTCCCTGAGGGGAATTTTTGTTTCACCTGTTTTGTGCTGAAATTTAAGAACTTCAAAAGGATCCTAAAACAGGATTWAAGTTTGAAGAATAGACGAGGATTGGTTTTGAGAGGAGTGTAGAAGGATGAAGGTAGAGTTGTGCTACTGGCTCAATCAGAACTTCAAGGTGAGCTTACCATGAGCAAAGAGGTTTATGTTTCAGAAAGGTTCAGGGACCTACCTAATGACCCCATCAACAGAGCCAAAAATGATGTAGTCAAGAGGGCAGTGGGGGYATTGTTGTCCCTTCTCAAAATCTCCTCCTCTGTAATAGTATTAGTAACAATTGTTATCTGTGATCTTTTTCTACTACTAGTAGTAATCATTGAGCAACACCAAAATTATTTGTAACCACATGTGCTTCTTGGTTACTGCACTGGTACAAAAAACTAACACTAACAAACACAAGTTATTTTTTGCCTAAGTATGCACACCTCAAGCTGGTGGTTACATGAGCAGGGACTGAGTCTTTGCAACCAGTGCTTGAACCAAGCCCATCCCTATAAAGACCCTTCTTTTCTCTGCAGTACTACTAGTAGTCTGGTTACAAAAAAGTGCACAATGTGCATGCGTGCACTTGTAACCAGGCAAACGCATCTCAACATGTAAACTTGTATTAAGTACGAGTACTTCCACAAAAAAGAAAATTAATTGGGAACTAAGTACAAACTCATGCATAAAATACAGTAGGAATCACAGTATCCTCCTCTGTATCAGCAACTTGTATCTTAACAGCAGCTCCTCTGAACTATCGTATCAATGGCTCCTCCATGATACTGTAAGCTCGAGACTGCGAAGTACAAAACTTTTCCCACGACAATATCACAGACCTCAACAGAGTACATTTTCTGGTTTCATTTTTGGTACATGATGAGTGAGGACTTAATCTCCACATCTAGTAGGGACTTTGAGTGTACAGCAGGATGAGAAAGCTGCTGGAGGAGACTGTACTGCAGTGCAAAACTTTTCCCATGATAATAACAACAMGGACCTCAACATAGTACTAGTACATTTTCTGGTTACATTTTTGGTACATGCACCATGATGAGTGAGTTAATCTCCACATCTAGTAGGGAATCAGCAGAGTATATGCCAGAACACTGCTGGTGATTGATTTTCAGCATTACTCCTAGTAGTAGTAGTAGTAGTAGTAGTAACAAGCCATGGCCCTGCTTCAAAACAAACAGGGACGGGGCAGGTCCTAGTCTATGTCCCTGGGGAGGGAATGACCCCCCCCCCCCTGGTGTTGCAGATCTAACAGGATCACCCAATCCTGAAGACTGACTGATTGAGCTAAAAACAGTATGCTCTGAATGTAAACCAACATAGTTCTTGACTAACTTGATTCGAGAGGCAAGCCTCSAAGCGGCTGACGCACAACAGCAAGACATCCGGTAGTAGTGATGGTGGTACCGTACCGTACTGTACAATGCAGTAAAATTTCAGACATGATCAGGAATAGTAGGATTTCGAAGTCAGGATCGGTAAAACTGAGTTCGAAGGAGAATCGAGTACTCGTATCATCGAGAAGATTTTCATAGAATCCATCTCCTCCTCCATGTACAAACTGCAACGATCGAGAGGACAGCAAAACGATGTTCTTTCAATTGTTTGTCTTGGTTTCATTCTCGACGTTTCGGTCCTCCAAAATCGTTTTCAAGCGAAACGTCTTTCTCGCGGCAGCAAGCACTTGTATGCTCCTGCTTTGTTGCAGCAAATCCCTGCAGCACACAGGGAATCTCGTCACTACAGCCAGGGCTTGGTCGGCACTCTCTACTGCTACCAACAAGCGACTCATTCAAACGAATAGGTTGTTGCTAAGTGCGGCATCTGGAGGCAACAGCGACTACGGTGAGGATAAAGTCAACGGAAACGGCCCAAAACCACGCGAAGGCAAAACAGGCTGGGTACGTATGCAATTCGAATGCCGAACAACCAAGATGGAGTGATCGATGGAGATTTCCTTGTTTCCATTGCTGTGTCGTATTAACTAGAATAAYTTGTATCTCATCTCGAACCTGCTATTTTAGAACCACAACCCGCCAAAGAATCCTGATTTCTGGAACACCGCAGAGCAAGTGGAAGCGATTTCAAAGTCAATAAAAGAATCGGAATCGAAGCCAAAGTTCCGAACAGGTTGGTTGCACAACAACGAATCCCCAACGAAGAACGGATTGGGATCGAAGAAAAAGAAAGCACCTGAAAAAAAGAGCAACGCAGCTGGAAAAGCAAGGCGGCGATTGGAAGAAGCCATGAAGGCACAACGAGAAAACCACCGAATCGTGTCCCCCGGTGCACTGCATGCATGTGGGAAGGATCGTCAAATTGTCGTCACGGAGCACCGTATGTCGGTCCCTATAGTTCATCCAGAAAAAGATAATGAAAAAACAGACGATCCGGCTTTTAGGATGGCAATGCCGAAGGCAGCGACCGATTTCATTGACGTCGCTTTCACAGTTGTGGAAGAAGTCAAGGACGACCAAACACGATTATGGTATGAAAATGTCTTTCCGACATTGACGCCAAAGCAAAGAGCTGCTGCCTATGTGAAACGATGTGCAATGGATTCCGCCAAAGACATGCTCCTTTATCTACAGGGAGGCCCAGGTTTCGGAGCACCGTCGCCGGTTACGGCCCTGAGTTTTGCRAAGGGTGGGGGCTCTTGGGGCTCTGCGGCCCTTGATCGATATTCTAAGGTGGTTTTGCTAGATCAACGGGGTACAGGAAAGTCATCCCCATTGACAAAACAAAGCTTAGAACGGCGCTTCCCCAATTTGTTCGCTATGGATGAGAAAACTGAGGTTGGTGCTACAGACTTTGTTTGTCAAACCGAGACCATGRATCGACTTGAAAATTCTGATCCTGAAGCGTTCAAGATGTTTAAGAGCGGATTGGAAGAAGCTATTGCGTTCATCACGCAATTCCGTGCAGACAATATCGTGCGGGACGCTGAATTGGTCAAGGATGTGCTTATGTACACGCCATCCGTAGACGACGAGGAAGAAGATGTCGGCGATGAGGCGATTGGCGATGAGAGTTCTGCATCGCGCCCAAATCCATGGGGATGTAGTCTTGGTCAATCGTTTGGTGGCTTTTGTACCATGACATATCTTTCTCAGATTCAATATCCACCGAAAATTGCTCTTCTTACCGGAGGAATTGCTCCCATGTTGGCAGACAGTGCCACCGATGTTTACACCTCCCTTTGGAAAAAAGTTAAAGAACGAAACCTTTTGTACTACGATATGTACCCCGGGGACGTCGATGTGGTAAAAACAATTGTTCGGAAATTACTACAACTAGAAAAGGAAGGATCAACTCCGCGATTGCCATCGGGAGGAAAACTGACTGCACGCCGCTTTCTACAACTGGGAATGATGCTTGGGGGCACCCCCTCGAGCTTCGCTTCCATGCACAACCTTCTATCTTCGGCCTTCTTACATCCAATCGCGGGAAAAGACGACAGCATTGAATTTTCTCGTGGGTTTTTGAAAGCAGTGGACAACGAGCAACCTTTCGATGAATACCCCATTTATTTTTGGCTTCATGAAAGTATTTATGCCGACAGAAACAACATGAGTCGCCTCGCCAAAGAACAAGTTGAGGATGATACTGTTGATTGTGCCACAAATTGGAGTGCCGATCGTGCTTACCAAACTAAGCTAAATGATAGATCATCCGGAGCCGAGTACGATTACGCTGTGACAAGCAATGAGGACAGCGATCTTCCCGTTTTGTTCTTTGGAGAAATGGTCTTCCCTTGGATGACAGAAGATTACAGCGAGTGCGGAGGTCTGGGATGTACCGCACTAGCCCATGCTTTGGCTACGAAGAAAGACTGGGGACCTTTGTACAACGCATCGCAAATGAGGGCTGTTCTGAAGGATGGCAGAACACGCTCTGCCGCAGCTGTTTATTACGATGATATGTACGTAGATTTCGATTGTAGTATGAAGGTAGCAGCTCGTGGCGGACCTCTCGAGAAATGCAAGGTGTRCATTACCAATGATTACCAGCACTCCGGCATCCGTGATGACGGTGAAACTATTTTCAATAAACTGCATGGAATGGCTACTGGAAGCATTCGAACTCCAAGCTAGCGAGTAGGTTATACATATGAAACATAAGCGAACGGAGCTTTGAAACAGCCACTGGAAAAGCAAAGGTTTTGGGTTCTCTAGGGTATTTTTTAGTAGTAGTACATTCTTTTCTAGTTCATCTATCTTTAAAAGTAGGCAATGCACCTTTTTTTGGTGCTGGCGCATCCGGCTGATCAACATTTGTCAGTGGTCTTCCAAACAGAAGTTCTTCTAGTCGGTGCCACGATCGATGGCGTCCCATGACTAAGTTGTATCCCTTTAATGCAATGCGTTTCCGCTTGTTTTTGTTTTTTGGCTTGGTGTAATATTTGATGAGATCCTTCAGCATCTTTGGGTTGTCGTAGATCACGATGTTGACCTTATCTTCCAGCCCCGCAGGAAGAGCAACCATACGATCGGTCATGACCAATGCTCCACTGGCAAGAGATTCCATCAATCGAAAATGATCTTCCCATTCATCCCTTTGGGCAATCACCACTATCTTACATCTCAAAAGCTCCATCGTATATTTATACTGAACGTTCCCAGCTTCCATTCCTTTTTCATCAGTGTACGAGATTTGCACTAGGTTCTCCATACGCGTGCCAGCCTCTTTATTGATAGAGGAATGGTGCAAGGTCTTCACGACTTTTCCAATGTCGCGACGATAAAAGCCATAATGGGAGTAGTCTCCAGATTTCCAAAAAAATCCAACGTCCACAGTCCGCTTTGAGTCATTCATCGACACCCGCTTCCCCTTGGTAATATTCTGTATGCTCATTACAAAGGACTCTCGCAGAGCGAATGGACTATGCAAAATAGGTTTACTGTAATCCGATGGAGCGCCGTCCCATTGATTTGGCGATACATCTCCCAGATGGACTTTGTTGTTCCTCCTGTCATAAAATCGATTCTGGACAATGCTTCGCTTTGCCAAACGGATTCGTGAGTTGTCGTTTGCGCGCGCGTACGAAATGGCAGTTTCACTGTCCCTACGATCATCGCTGTTGCTCACGAATAAGTAGCTGCATCCCGTTCGCCGTGTGCTGCCACTTGAGTCGATCAATAAAAAGTATGGCTGTTCTTTTTCTCGTTTTCTCTTCGAATGATTTTTCTCCTGTTCTCTAATATTTTCCAGCGTCAACTGTAATCGATGGCAGTCTCGATCCATCGAACCCCAATCCACCAAGAAGAGCAAGGGAAGGCCAGGCTTCCGCGAGAAAAAGTCGATCGTTTCGATAGAGGGTCGCACGAATGTAACAGCTTTCAGTTGCGTATATTTCGATCGCTGTACAGCAGATAGCAACAGCTTGGAGGCTGGATTGATATCCTCACCGCCAGTAACATCGACTATCAAATGAACCTGCACCGTTCGATTCCATCCATCAAGTATTACGGGAGCGTTCAACGGGTTATATTTCGACAATAAATCACTGGGTTTTCCCGATTGACTCTCAGAAGTATGATTATTGGTTATAGTCGCAGTAGCTGTACCTTGCAATTGATCAATAGCTTTGATGACTTCTACTTTCTCGTTAAGTGGCGATTGATGATGATGATCGCCATGATCACCGTTGGAGTAGGAGTGATTTTCCACATACTCTGGATAGTTGCCAGAAGAAGCTTTTCCCCCCGGAATCTCAGGATTGTTTGAATCTAAATCCCAATTTCTGGTGCTCCCATTTTTAATGGGGGTAACGGTAGAGTCCATTGATATCATTCTAGTCATTGCGATTCCTAGAATCCCCAGCGTAATCCACTTGGTGTATCGCAAAAACATTGCACAAAGAAAGTCACTATTGGAAGGCTTCCTCCCGTGAGTGTTTCCCCTTGGGGACGCTATGTATTTCTTCGATGGCGGCGAAATATTGATTCGTTTCAAAGCCGGCGACACCATGACGGAACTTTTCTGGCTTGCAGAGGTGTTCTTGTCTCTGAATGGTCAAGATGAAGAGGAAATATTTCTTGAATAGCATCAACGTCTCGGGAGAAATCACAACTTAATTGATGTATCAGTGCGTTGCAATTCCCACGGCGCTGTTCAGATTCCCAACCCAGCCACAACAACAATCGCAGTTGCAAAAGGATGGGGATGCTAGTAAAGGCTTCACAAAACGCGAAGGAGGTATGGGACTGGTAACAGGATTACTCGTATGGGTTTAAAAGAGCCAAGAATGAAAAACGGTGAATTGCATGATACCAAAAATAATCTACCGTACGAGCCGGTACCGTGTCGGACTCGTTTCGATGCATCGGTGGGAGTCAAAACGGTTCACGATGATGACACAAGCAAAGGTTTTTTTGGTGAACAATGCGAGGCAGGCTTGCAACAATTTGTCTTTTCTTGACGGGACTGCATCCTCGTCGATTGATTCAGTTTTTCGTGTAAAAGTAATAATAATGATTCCCGAGTAGTTAGTGAATAAACTTACTCGTACAAATGTTCCGTGTTTCTCTAATCCACGACTGTGCAGACTGTCGTACCGTATTCTCCTTACGTCGAGRGTCTTCTTATCTTGTACAAGTGCGTAAGAGTTCGGAAAGGGCGAGGAAAGAAGGTTCTTGACCATCCACTTGCCCGACCGCCCCTAAAAAGTTGTTTTTGTGAAGAATTTTGGGTAGAAACTCAAAAACACCTCACACAGACAACGAACAATACACATCATCGATCACGTTTTTGATGTTTCCTGTGTTCTCCCACCACAATCTCATACTTCGTACTATATCATCGACAAAATATTAGCCATCAGAAATTACGGCAATAGAAGCACGATGCACGATACTTTTTTCTTTGCGGTCAAGGCAACCGTGGTCTTGATTGTTTTTTACAACCACTTCACTGTCAATGCGTTTGTTCCTACGACAACGAGTTCCACGTCCCCATCGCGGTCGCAAGGACCAGATGTTTGTACAAGCCCACTTTTTGCGGGCATGGGGATGGGAATGGGGGCTACGAGTTCGAAGAAGAAAAAGGGAAAGAAGAAGAATAAATCCAAAGGCAGAGGCTTGTCGTCCTCTTCGAAGAAATCTACSCCTTTCGATGTAAACGCGTCAATCATTCGTCTTGAAAAAAAATACGATGAGCTCCAACTAAGCGCTGCGAAAGATCTCAAGAAAGAAGAAGAAGAAGCCGAGTCCTACAGCTCTTGGTCCTCTGGCGAGATCGAGATGATTACCACTGAATACGTGATTGCCGCCAGAGATGCCTCAAAGAAAGGTTCCATCCCAGACTGGGTTCCTATCTGCCAACTCTGTCTAAAACGGCAAGAAACTGATTTCCATGAGGGAGCGTCGGACGAAATTGTGCAAACGGCGATTTCTGTCTATTGCCGAGAGCTCTCGTTTTTGGCCGCTGAAGGCTCTCGTGTGTTTTCCACTATTGCAAGGAACGAGATTCAATACAGCGTTGAATCGATTGATAGCTTCCACAAATTTGTTTACGACGAGGTCATCGAGGGAAAGGCGAACAAGAGCCCCGATCAAGCGATGACGAAAGCAGAAGCACGGAAAACTTTGGGACTGTCGGAAAATGCGGATGAGATCACTAAATCCGACATCAGAAAAGCCTACCGAAACCTTTCGTTCGAACTTCATCCTGATCGCTTCGAGGGTACACCGGAAGAATGCGAAGAAGCCACCAATCAATTCGGACGCGTTAACCTAGCCTACGACACACTGTCGTCAGGTGTTAGAGAAGAGGGCAAGTCGTGGTACGAGTCATTGGGAGGAAAAGAAAGAACCGGATTTGTGGGTCCGGTGAACTTGTTGCCTCTTGGTGCGGCGCAGGAGACAATGTCTCGACACAAGGCTGAGGCGGCCTTGTGCGGTCTCGATCCCACTATGGTTCAATCCTTCGTGGCTCGTCACCTGAGATCATCCTAAAAAAATCAAAACGCGATTCAAACCTCTCTRTGATGCACGCTGTAAACTAATAGAACCATCGATCATTGTACGATTGACATCTAATTGTATGATAAAGAAATGACGTTAACTCATTCCAAGGTATATATATTACTAGAGCGATTTGCGACACGAAGGTGTTTTCGATAAAAAATAGTTAGGATGCGTTACAAACACAATTCTATCATCTCATGGTAACTAACGACGGAAAARAAAGTACAACATGTATTCCCTTCAACCCTGCCTATTTTCGATACGATTCAAAGCATATTTTGCATCAGTTCAGAACGCTGCTCTAAAAAATGGTGAGGTCTTTAAAACTACTATATTAATCACTTCCACAAGCCTCAATACAGCCCTTCAAACTTCAGAGAGAATTTCCTTTTTATGGATTAGATRGTAATCTGTAGCCACATTAGTCGTACGATACGGGAAACATTGATTGTGTGAGTATAAACATCGCGTAGCTTTGACTTCAAGTTTGCATGAAATTGTCCCGACAGACAGGTCCAATCATAGCCCACTGGAAAGACTGACTAAGTTGGGTTAAAACGTCGGTATTTGTTTCTCTTCGAAAACCGTGACACCCTTCGCACTTTTGTACGTTGGAACTCATGGGATCCCACCCCGCCATCGACGTTTTGCCGATGAAAGAATGACATATAGCAGCCCCGGGCAACGCCTAGTGATCGATTCTTGTTTACACACACACGCATCAAAACAACAGAAAAACACRCAAAATTATTCGCTATCGAGACGAAAGGCAAACTTACCATTTTAAAAGTCAAGGAGAGATCCCGACATGTTCGAAGAACAACCCATTCCACCACTGCTTGTTTTACCAGGTTTACTGTCTACTGGTCTACCAGCTCCCGAACGAACTCCACCGGTAACGCTTCCTCCACCCTCAGCATAGTCTTCGGGCGGTATGTGTAAGAGCGGAATGTGAAGTTTCCGGCGGTCTCGCTTGAATCCATAAATCGCTGCGGCCATTTCAATTCGCTTGCGGGTAGTTTTCGAGATTTTCAGGACACCTTGCAAGTGGCGAAACTCGGGCGGAGGTGGATATTCTTTTCGCGAGGCAAAACCCTCCGTGGACAGCACAACGTCGCAAGCACGAGATAGTCCAAYCCTAGATTTCACATCCGCCGAAGGCGTGGTACAAATCATAATCACAACCGGCAATGACTCCTTCCGAATATGTGCGAGGAAGAGAGGCAGTGCAATTAGCAGCAATTCCAATGGAGGGTGGTAGAGCAATAGACGAACTGCCTTCTCATTATTCGTTGCCATCCGTTCTTTCAGCATATGAACCAGCTCGCAGAAGAAGCTGTAGCCCTTATTTTGGCGGCTGCTGTCGTTGGTCCCRGTTGTCAGAGACAGAGGGACAATATAGGYTGATAAATCCAATTTAGTTTGATCCATCATTCTTGCGGAGAGGTCGTASGAATGGGAAAAAACGTTTGTTGCGACAGATGCAGTAGCCGTGTTGGATTTCGATTTCGCTAGACGTTCCTGCTGCACAGACGTTTTGTACTGCCAGGCAACTTGTAGCCCGTCATCGGCTTCTTTTTCTTCGTCCTCCTCGTCTTCTTCGAGAATCGCAATGGGTTCGAGGTTCATAGAGCCAAGCGTGCTGGTGATATCGGTAGCGTTGTTTGATGCCTCTTGCTCTCGTTTTGCCTTCTCTTGCTTTTTCTTTTGCTTATCCCAATGGAGATTCCGWGGCAGCGACGAGAGCAAGTCGTGAAGTTCTTCTCTCGAATGGTTGGAGGGCTGATCCCCGTCCTCCAAACAATTATCGTCCCCAAACAAGAAGGACAAGGACGCATTCTCGTCATCGTCGTCCTTCAACAGGATACTTGTCGAAAATGTAGGGGCGAGCAAGAGCTGGTCTTGCGATATGGCCTAAAAGCAGAGAAGGATGCATGAATGGTACGGTAGAATCAATATGAGGGGGTGGTTTGTCACATGTAAACGCAGTACATCATGTGCCATAATTTACAGTGCATCATGAAGCTGTCTACAGTATTACATCCTGTAAGGAGAAAAGGCAGCAAAACTATTGACAAACKGAAACAAAAAAGAAACATACCTCAGCACACCAGTATTTTACCAATGTGATYGCTAGATCTCTCGTCCACAATCGATCTTCTTCAAGTAGGATGCTTGTTCCGAGAACTTGCCCTCCCCCCAGAATGTTGTCCAAGTCGTTCAAACCCACAGACGTCAGGTAGGAGCCACCCTGCCACGGCTTGACGCCTCTGAGAAGGGGCCGGATCGATGATCTGGTCGTGTTCTGAGTACCGCTCGAGGACTGGGAAGAAGTCAATGGGCCGTTCGGTATAGCCGATTCGGCAATTCCGGAGGGTAAGACCCTCCGTTTGTTGGATCCTCCAGACCGCCGGAATGCGGAAGGCATGACAGATCTGCTCGCCAATAAGCTACAAAGTGAAACCTATTTTTCCTCTTCTGAGGAGTGTTGTTTTATCGTATCCTTATCATTATCATAGTGGATTTCAAAAATTATGAACGAAGTTTCAAGTACCGGTACATGGATGTCACGAGACAGCAGCACAGAAGTTGCTTTGTTCAGTTCCTCTCGACTAGGACGACACGACACGGACTAAGTATTTTGATGCCTCGATTACGGTTCATTTTGGATGGTGGAACCGAACAGAAGTCTGTCCCTACACCCGAAGATGCAGTTTTAGTCAAACTAGTCCAAAATTACGCCAATATCTCTTTCTCAAAAACCATCCCGACTCGACTCGCTCAACTTGTTCGGAAAAGAACTCACGAACGACGACACTTCGCGTAGCTCAGTGTTAGATTAGTACGAGTACGAGTGCTGGTACTTCTACTTTCCCTCCTCAACACAACAACAAAAATTCGTCCAACGACAGGACAGGTCCGATCGTTTTATGTACGGTCCCAAACGACGCCATCATTTTCGAGACGTCGAGCAGCGGTAGCGAACTACATTAAAGGAAGGGAGAACCTCAAATAATTATTGCTGTGGGGCAAAACAAGGCGAAAGGAGACAAGAGGGAGCAGGAAATAAATAAGAAAACATGGGACTCGACGTCGACGCATGTATCGATACTCTCAAGCAGGGAGAAACCGTCTCGGAGCGACAACTCCGGCAGCTCTGCCAACTCGTCGGTGAATTGCTCGTGGAAGAATCAAATGTCCAGCCTGTTGCAAGTCCAGTGACAATCGTAGGAGATTTACACGGACAATTCTTCGACTTGCTGAATATCTTCGAAGGCGTTGGGGGCTGGCCGCCGGAAACATCGTACATATTCTTGGGGGATTTCGTGGATCGGGGGCACAATTCGGTAGAAACTCTGAGTCTATTGCTCTGTCTGAAGCTCAAATTTCCAGCTCACATCACGCTTTTGAGAGGGAACCACGAGGTAAGTTTCACGATTTCGAGGCTATTTTTTTTGGCTGCACATCGTGTACCGAATAGTATCCTGTGCATCGGGGCCATGGCATGTGATGTGACTATGTATGTTGGCTGATGCATTGGTGTTCTAATGTCCTTTCGAAATCAGTCGCGGCAAATCACGCGAATCTACGGCTTTTACGACGAATGCTTGCGGAAGTACGGAAATGCTAGTGCATGGCGACACTGTGTGCAGTGTTTTGATTGCTTCGGTCTCGCCGCATTGATCGACGAAAAGGTCTTTTGCGTGCACGGCGGGCTGAGTCCAGATGTTCGGACGCTCGATCAGGTGCGGGCCATCGAYCGGAACCAAGAAATTCCCCACGAAGGTGCCTTTACCGATTTGGTGTGGAGCGATCCGGAAGACATTGCAGGAGCCTGGCAGCTGTCGGCTCGCGGGGCTGGGTATCTGTTTGGGAAGCGTGTCACCGACGAATTCCACGAAGTCAACAATCTSGAGTTCTTAGCGCGGGCACATCAGCTAGTAATGGAGGGACGAAAATACCATTTCGATAAGCGGCTGGTTACCGTCTGGAGTGCACCGAACTACTGTTATAGGTGCGGAAATGTAGCCGCCATATTAGAAGTTGGCGGCAACGATAGCTCCAACGAGTACGGCAGCAGCACAAACGAAAACTGCGACGAAGACGACGGGAACAATGCTCAACAACAGATGACGACTAGCAGTGAGCACGAGGGTTATCCAGGATCGATTTCGCAACGATTTAAATTCTTTCGCGAAACTACGAATAGTGTTCACGGGCCTCGAGGAGAAGAACGAGCACATTTGGTTCCCTACTTTTTATAACCAAGTTCTATAATTCCGTCTTACTAAGACTGCTACTGACGACTTGTCTTCGCGGCGTCTAGTACATCACTATTAATTTATTTTTTCAATTTCGTGTACACTCGTGTTCTCAGAAATGTTCATGGTCGGAATAGAAGACTCGCTCCAGGGTCAAGCCATTTGGTGGTGCGGGCACGCAGGGGTTGTTCTTTCTCGAATACTTTAATTCTTTTGGTCGGTCCAACAGGTCAGAAAGTACTTCCTCGCTCACTGATTCCCTGCAGACATCAATTGCCGTTCCAACGATGTTTCGTACCATTTTGTACAGAGCCCCATCCAAATAAATATCAATGCGGTAATAGTGCTCGGAGGGATCCCCACCCATGTCGCTGAGATTGATGTCGAATCGATTTCGATCGATATCCACCTCTTTGACCAGCCGAATCTCGTGGATCGTTCTAATCGTACCCAAAGCGATCCCGGTCTTCTTTTGTTGCTGTTCTAGTGCCCCCGCAAAGCAAACAAAATCGTGCTGGCCTTCAAATTTCTTGAGGATGCGTTGGAGTCGTGCAGCGTCCAACCCGCGCCACGGCAATTGCCAGCGATGAAAACGCTCGGATGGGTCCATAGCATCTCCCACGCAGATCCGATACGAGTACAATTTCGAAGTCGAAGATCGCATAGCATTCCAGTTGTAGACTCCAGGAAGTGTGAAGTTGCTACCAGTTTCGGCCACTTCTTCGGGACTTGCCCGCTCGAGGTTCCACGCTCGGATATCCACGGGGAGCATGCGGTTCATTGTATATTCTAGGTCGCGTTCGAAGGAGAAACCATCGGCCGAGCTGCGATTCGTTGGTTTTCCGAGTGTTTCGTTTTGGTATAAATCAAAGTGAATGGCTTGGCCCCGAGCGTGAACCCCACCATCCGTTCTCCCTGCTCCTATTACCTTCACCACCCGCTGAAAACGGGTCGATAAGACTCGTTCGAGTTCCCCCTGAATCGTCCTCGGGTTGTTTTTGCTTTTGCTTTTACCTTTGCCCTTTTTCGTTTTCTTTTTGTTTGAATTCTCGGTTCTCGAACTCAAATAGGTTTGTTTTCCCCCTGATCCTACTCTCCCTCCTTGCAGCTGAAAGCCAGAAAAACTAGTTCCATCGTACGAGATTCGACATCGGAATCGCAGAAGAGAGGGGTTGTAGCGAATTGGAAGCGATGTTGTTGCGATCTCTTCTTTTTTTTCTGTAGAATTTCTCACATTTACTTTAGATTCGTTCGAAGCAGTCGCTCTTTGACAAGACCATTCTTTATATTGTCTTCCGCGACATTTAGAAGACCCGACTGACACCGGTAACGATGGCGAAAAAGCGAGCGTCTTGGTATGCAGCAGAAGTGACTGAAATATTGGTAAGAGAAGGGCAAAAAATGTACACATCCAGGGTGTGAAGCGTGCTCGCGCAGAAGTCATCTTGGCTGACGTTCCAGGTCGTATTTCCTTTGACTATTCTAATCTACCGCGTTGCTTTTTCCCCCTCAAGGTACAATATGGTGGCATTCAGAAATATTGTTTGCCAATTCGTAGAGCTTCGTTCTTCTTGGATTTTTGAAAGAATCAACGAGTAGGATCTTCTATCGTTACTTATCCACTACAAGTCATAAACTTCAAAGACTATGTGGTAATTTGTTCCTTCATTTGATAGATAGCGCTATGACCAACGTGATGAATCATTTTTGTGTTGATCATGCTTTCTGTTMGCAGCTTTGGAACTGAAATATTCAGAAAACATTCATGATGACTTCGATGATTATTGATGGTCATGGAATCACGAGAAGAATTCGAACATGCGGGAATGAACGAAAGTCCAACTGAACTAGAAGTACCCTACGTACAAACGTATGTACGTACTCCTCATACTACCGTATTCTGATAACAACAATACGGAATGTACGTACGTACGTATCAAATATCCCACCGATCACCGATCGGTGTCAAAATCAAAAATCTGTCTAGCAAAAAAWTTCCCTCCATCCGATCATGTACTACGGTACAACTGTGGAAGTTACGGTACGAACACGTTTTTGAGACGTCGAGTGAAACTCGAACTCGTACTGCTATCTACCGGTAGCAAGGGTGATAACTGAAGAGACGGAGTACAGTTGCATACCGTACCGTCCATAATATTTCGACGACAGCCTTGGCTAGCTGTACAGCATCGTCGGAAACATACTGCACCATATTCATTATCACACAACAATGAAGCCGTTTGGAATTTCTTGCACTCGCCGGAGCCAATTGCTGGTGATTCTGTCGACCTTGTTCGTGACTCTTGCAGGAGCTTTCCACACCGAATCCTTGCTTCGCCACCCAAAGCTTGCTGCTTCGCGACAGGAAAAAATCATTCAATCGACAACGAGTGTGCGGCCCCATGTTCGCTCGAACGGAACCTGTGATATTTGCAAGTCGTTTGACACCCTCGCCTTGAGGGCTGGTGGTGACGATGGTGCACTGGAGAAAAAGCCGAACAAAGTATCACAAATCATCCAATACTGCAACAAAAATTACTTTCTGGTGGGAATGTTCGTAGCTGTTTCGTTGGCAAAAGCATTGCCGGCACTCGGGAAAAACGGCGGCATTCTTCGGCCCGAAGTTTTGATTGGAAATTATGGAGTCGCACTGATATTTTTGCTTTCGGGATTTTCCTTGCAAACTTCGGATTTGGCCAAGGCCATATCGAACGTCAAACTGAATGGTCTCGTGAACCTTTTGCTTTTTGGCTTTTGGCCGTTTTKCATCGGTGTGCCGCTGCGCTTTCTGTTTACGGACATCTTTCCGACCTTGATACCTCCGGCTCTGGCAGACGGCATACTCATCACGACGACCTTGCCGACTACTGTGAACATGTGCATCATGCTGACATCGACGGCGGGGGGAAACGCAGCATCGGCCATATGCAACGCCGTCATCAGCAATCTTGCAGGAATCTTTTTGACGCCGTTGCTGCTCATGAAGTTCTTTGGAGCGTCGATCCATCTGCCATTTGGACAAATGGTGCTGAAACTCTGCAAAAAGGTGCTGTTGCCCGTGACAATCGGCCAGCTTCTCAGGACCAACGGCCAAGCGAAGGCTTTTTACAAGACCCATTCTAAAAAGTTCAAGCGCCTCCAGGAAACAGTGCTGTTGGGAATCGTTTGGAATGCCTTTTGCAATGCTTTCTCCGACGGCTTGGGCATTCAGCTGAAACATTCGTTGGTGTTGTTGGCACTCCTTCCAACCTTGCACATCGTGACTCTCGGAGCATTTTTCAAGTTCTTCTCTCTTCCGTTCCTTGGGTTTTCAAAAGGAGAGACGATTGCCGGCATGTTTTGTTCCTCCCAGAAGACCCTGGCTTTCGGTCTTCCGCTGATCAATACGATATTCCAGGGTAATCCTAACCTGGCGTCGTTTTGTGCTCCCCTAATGTTTATTCATCCATTGCAAATGGCAATCGGATCGTTCCTACTTCCTACAATTCAAAAATATACGGGCGACGATGCTAAAAATTAATGTTTTGATTGGAAGAAAATGAACTGTTCACAACTCATGCGTGGCTGAGTCTAAAGACGGTCCTAGTTTTGTCTGTTTTGTTTCTCGAGTCGCGATCGGTGTTTTTCTCGTTTTTTCAGTAGTTTCTTGAGCAACCGTTTCGACACTTCCGATCCATCTGCATTGTGAGTAGGAATACCATCCTCGGTATACGCAAGAAAGTTTCCTTCGTACTGCCCGGTCTTGAAAAACTCTCCGATCGGTATCGACCCTAGGTCCGAGCTCTCACTGCGCCTGCTGCTACTACTACTTGGTTTTCCATCCTTCGCTGGGATGCCCTCTGTTCGATCGCTCGACGGTGTCCGGGGCAAACAGAACTTCCACCCGTCGCCCGTCTCGTCCCGGCGGTTGCCGTCGATCACCCGGACCCCCAATTCCGGAAGAACCGAATCCCGGAGCTCGTCCGAGAGAGCAAGGAGCTGCTTCCTTCCCGACGAGGAGAGGTCCCCGAGGGCGATCGCACGCACCGCGGAACGATACCGGACGAGGCAATCGGCGAGGGCCTCCCCACACACGCGGCCGGAGCGATCGCCGGCGGCTTCCGTTCGAACACCGGCCTCGGTCGTTGTCTCCGTAAAGCCAACCAGCCGCAGGAGGGTGCGGACCTCCCGAAGCGCCGACACGAGRGGCTCGGCGGGCCGCRCGTCCCCTCTCTGCATGTACTTTGTTCCCTCGTCCGCGATCGCCAGAAGCTCGGATAGAAAGGCGGACCCGTTCAGGTCGTTTTCCAGGGCCGATAGGCCTCGCTTCTTCGCCCGATCGGTGGCCCCGAAAAAAGCGCACGCGTCGTCGCTCCATTTCTTGGACGACCGGGAGAACCGGTCTGGGTCGTCTTCTGAGTCRCGTACCCATGTCTCCCCATCGAGGAGAAAGCGCACGATCTTGTGCCTCACCGAGCGGGCCTCCCCGATTCTCGCCATCGAAAAGGTGGCCGGGCCGCGGTACGAACCCGAGAGACCCAGGCACCACAACCGGAAATCGTCCGAAGGACTCTCGAAGGTGCTCCGGGGGGCACCGCTTTCCCCCCTCTCATCTTCTACAGCAGGAGAACTGTCGTCGTGGCCGTCGCCGTCGATGTGCACACTGGAAACCCTGCCGTTCAGGAAATCTTCGATGCTGACGAAATTCTTGAGCGACTTGGACATTTTGAGCCCGTCGATGTGGAGGTGGCCGGTGTGGATCCAGTGTGGGATCCATTTGCCAACCCCCAGGTAGGCCTCGGACTGGGCGATCTCGTTGGTGTGGTGGGGGAACTTCAGGTCGATTCCGCCCGCGTGGACAAGGAACCGGTGCGAGTCTCGGAATTTTTCCTGGACGGATTCGATCATCGCGCTGCACTCGATATGCCAGCCGGGCCTTCCGTCTCCCCACGGCGAGGACCAGGAAAGGGCTTCCCGCCCCCTTTTGCGTGTTTTCCAAAGAACAAAGTCCCTCGGGTCTCGTTTCTGGTTGGGGGGGACCTCTGGCGGGGCGGGTTCACCGCCGCCGCCTGTTGCGTTGTTGCGGAAAATGTCCTCTACCCCGTGCGATGCAGCGGGTGGTGCGAGCTTCCCGTACCTGGTCAGGTGGCCCAGTTTCTCGTTGTAGGCTCGCACATCGAAATAGACCCCTCCGTCGTCCTCTTCGTTGCCGGTGCCCCGGAGTTCGTAGGCCATTCCCTTCTCCACCAGGCGCTCGATGAAGGGAACAATGTCCGAGTCGACGTGCTCCGTAACGCGGGTCACGACGTGCGGGCGAAGGCAGTTGAGGGCGTCCCAGTCCCTCCAGAACTCCCGCTCGTACCTCCGAGCGAGCAGCAGGGGATCCTCCCCGGAGTCTTGCGCGGCCGCGAGCGTCTTGTCGTCCACGTCGGTAATGTTGAGGACGAAGAGGGGTTCCGGCGTCGTCTTGCCTCCCTCCGATCCATTCCCGTCGTTCGTGTAGGAATTTGCGCTTGCCACCACGACCCGCCGGAGAATGTCCAGGCAAACGTACGTCCGGGCGTGGCCCAGGTGGGCCGGGGCGTACGTCGTGGGACCGCAGGTGTACCAGCCCAGCCCCAGCTGACTCGGATCCGTGCTCGGAGGGAGAGATTCCAGRGATCCAGTCATCGTGTTGTAGATCTTCGTGCACGGATCGTCTTCGGTGGTTGAGTTGTTGTTGCTGTTGTTGTTACTATTGCTGTGGTTGCTGCCCTTTCCAAACCCTGCGGTTCTTGCCATGCCAACACCTGCCTCGGTGGACAACCGTCGGGCTCCCATACCGTCGTTGCAACGGCAGGAACAGGAGCCGCGGAGAAACGCCGGTGCTGCCCGAAAGGCCCCCCTCCCGCCTCTCGGRGACACCGATCGTTGCTTTCCCRCCAACMRCGGAGTTCYCGGKCCCGGTCCACTTGGGCTTGCGCCAAACCAACGCCTCCGGGGAGCTACAGCAACAGCCGATGCTGATGCGTAAAAAAACGTGTCTCCGGAAGTCTGCCAAGACCCCGCGATCCGGCTGGCCCACTGGGGACCCGTCCACACCCRTTTCATTGCGATCGTCCGGGCTGGTGTTTGATTGCGCTGGTTGCTGGGTTGGCCGCTTCCTTGCCAAAACTTGCTGTTGCTTGTTTGTCGTTTGTCGTTTGTAGTTTGCCGGTTGTTGTTTGAGTACGGTATGCTGTCTGTTGTTTTGGGCAATCAGGGAGGAACGAGTTTTTGAAAATTCGGATTTTTCGAAGATCGAAATAGGTTATGGGCCAGCATTGAAATACAGAAATACCACTCCAACACAAGCAGTTCGTATGAGTTCTGTCGAAAAAACTCTTCAGAGAAATTGAAATAATCATAGCAATCAACCAGACTGGTTGCTTTAAAACCAAAGCAGCACATGGTGCTGTAAAATTCTATTAGTACTGTTATAGTAAGGCATCCAGATAAATACCGGGGCAACGACTAGGATGTAAAACGAAAAAAAAAGAAAGAAAGATGATTACGAAGTGTTTTATTGTCGAATCTTCTCCCCCCGTGAACCAGCCGCAGGCACGGGCCAACCAGTGGGGTTTTTCGAACCAAGAACGCCGGCTTTTTACTGCCACATCTTGATGACGCCGTCCCATCCGCACGTAAACACCATCGAGGGATTGATCGGGTGCCACACGCAGGCAATGGTCGGTCCACTTTCGTGGGCCCGGAATTTCTGCAGGATTTTCTGCATCTTCCAGTCCCAAACGAACATCTTCCCCTTCCCGTCGCCGCTCACGAGGAACCGGCCGTCGGGACTGAACGAGGGCTCGCACGCGTAGCCRGCGACCTGGTGCCCGCTGAACTTCTTCTTCTTGGACAGCTTGAACTTTTGGCCCACCTGGAAGCAAACTATGTTGTTGTCGAGGGATTGTCCGACGAGGTACTGGTGCGAGGGAT
The DNA here is from genome assembly GCA_900660405.1 of Pseudo-nitzschia multistriata. Classification (NCBI taxonomy): domain Eukaryota; phylum Bacillariophyta; class Bacillariophyceae; order Bacillariales; family Bacillariaceae; genus Pseudo-nitzschia; species Pseudo-nitzschia multistriata. Next base: position 72,559 of record CAACVS010000688.1, on the reverse strand, counting down.
GCAGGACCAGACACGGCATGGAATGCATGGTGGGATCCGAAACGTACTTGATCGGGACTCCRATGTCCCATTCCCATACCAGCACCTTTTTGTCGTCGCTGGAGGATATCATCTTGACGTTACCGTTGTCCTCCTCCACAAAGGCAACGGCGTTCACGGGTGCCAGGTGGTGGTTGTATTCCTGGGTGATCTCCGCGGTCGTGCAATCGTAGGTTACGATCTTGTTGTCGCTCGTTCCCACTACGAAAAAATTGTCGTCCTTCGGATAGAATTCCACACAGTACGGAACCTTCTTGTTGCCAAAGGTCTGGAGGACTCTTCCGCTCTCCGTGTCCCAGAGCCGCAAGAACCGATCGAAGGAGGCCGAGACAAACCTGCTCCCGTCGTGGTTGAACTGAACGTCCCGGACCGCCGCCTTGTGGCCCTCGTAGGTTCTGAGAACCCGCCTCTGGCCCGGTTCCCCAACGGACCACACCTTGCACTTCCCGTCGAGGCCGGCGCTCAGCAACAGGTGGCCCGTCTTTGGAAACAGCCGTATCCTCTGAACGCCCTTGTTGTGCCCCGTATAGCGATGGACGCACTTCTTCGGAACGAAACACTTGTGGTCGTCCATTTCTTCCTCGACGGTCCGCGACAAGGACAGGATCGATGCCATCCCCGTGGGCGGGGCCATCCACGACCGCCCCTTGTAATCGGTCTCGGACTCGCCGTGAAACGTTGTTTTCGTGGGTTCCATCGGACGATCGTCTCCGGCGGTTTTCGGCGGCAAGAGGTGCGCCATTTTTCGTTCCATGAGCCGTTCAAAGCCGGATATTTCCTCCCTTTCTTCTTCCTTCTCTCCYAGCAATCGGTCTCGTTCCTTGATGTATTCGCGCTCGCTGATCTGCTCGGGTGCCAGCGATTCGATGCCGCCYTTCTGGATATCGGTGAGTGCATTGTCCGCGTGCCACCGCTCTTCTTTTGAGGGAGGCGCCCACACCCCGTAAACAGCCTCATCATCGGAGCCGTACACAAGAGGTTCTTTTGCTTTCTTTTTGCTTTTCTTCTTCCCCTCCCCGTTGCCGCCACCGGTGTCGTCGTCGCTGCCGTAGAGCTCCCGCTGCCGTTTTTGTCGTTCGCGTTCTTGTTCCTCGAACAGCCGCAATCGATCGGAATTATACCCCAGCGTGGTTCGCACCACCGTTGTTTTCTCGTCKGGACCCAGTGCCTGTCCCGTTCGCTGAAATTGCTTTCTTTGTTTTGCAAAGGACGCCTCGTCGATAACGGCATTCTTCTCCAGGTCGAACCGCGCCAATTGATTCTTCTGTGCTCTGCTTGGATCTTCGACCTGCGGTCCCTGGACTGGTTCGGTGATCAAGACGTCCCGGTTGCTGGGATCGTTGTGGACGATCAGTTCGTGCCCGTGTTTTCGCCGGGTCATGATCGAAATCGACGGAGCTGCCCGCAAAAACCGACGGTCGGCACGCTGGGCTTTTTGCTGCGTCGCAGTGGTCTTGCCGGTTGCATTTTCGTCTTCAGAATTCGAATCGTACTCGCCTAGCAAGTCCATTTTCGATTGTGATTTCTTAGCTCCCGACGGGTGAGGATGTCTGTTTTGATAATACAGTTAGGTTGTGCTTGCTGGTCCCGTCAGAGTCGTTGTGGATGCATCTGTRGGATAGTCTAGTGTTTTTGGTGTCGAATCGATTCGTACTCGTACCGGTAAAAGAATCGTATGGCATTCAAATCAAATGGTACATAGCGTACGTACGGTACCTCGAACTAGGGGTAGGAGATTAGATATGGGTTGAACTTTTAAAAATTCTCCCCCCCCCTTTTTGGCATTTTTGATTTCGCTGAAACTACCGAAAATACGGTAGAGCCATTTCTTGCATGTCAAAGGTTCAAGTACCGTACTTCGTCGTACGTACTTTACTACTTCRACAAGTACGTATCCAGCATCCAGCACAATAGGAACGGTGGAGGAACAAGATAAATACATCTTGACGAAGAACTGCCTTTTATGACTTCGCAGTGAGGCAAGAATGTGAAGGGGTTCAGATCTGATTGATAAATTGAGGAAAGAAAGAAGGAAGATTGTAGTTATGATTGGCTGAAACCATCAGTACTACGATGACTAGACGTAGTACAGAACTTCGTATTATCTATTGAAAAGAAACCTAGGTCGTGTTGCTATTTTATATTGCACCGACCATACAGCATGAAAAGGACCCCCAGTTTTTGAAGTTCGATCAATAAAAAATAACATCAGGTGCTGATCATGATGATGTCTAAAGGTCACATTCATTCTTCATTTCCATCGTATTGGCTTTTTACATCTCTTACTACTGCAAGTAGCATTCCTCGGTGTCGCCGTCAACGAATATACAGCTGAACGGATCACCACTCAAAAAATCGTCCTCGCTTTCTGCGGTTTTCTCTAAGCAGCTATGTATGTAATCTTTCATTACCGTCACGTCGGCATCCATCGTGGGCGGTGTTTCCCATGACTTGACGGGGGCAATGCCGGTCCCCCCAGCCTCCCGTAGCATCTTGAGCGCCAGCTCGGGAGATGGGCGACCGAAGAAAATTTGTTGCTCGATGGGAACCCATGCGAATGAAAAATACTCTTGCCCAATGATGATGAGCTGCCCTTCCATCCATTGATTCTTTTTGAATCCGGCCTCTGCCACTTGCCCGAGTCCTTTGTGGCGCGGAAGCTGGGATGTGCCCCATTTTCTGGCAGCCTTGTCTGTAAGGATGATGGGTTGCAACTGTTCGACCGTTGGAGTCGATGGGTCGCCAGAGGAGTCGACATTCGCTCCTCGATGCAAGGGGTCCAAATCGGCCTGGAATGTAATTTCTCCGCGGGGGACATTTTTGTCTCCAGTAACTTTGTAAGCAACCAGCAGATCTCCTTGATACGTCACATTGACCATTTCGTATCCGTGCTGCCCGTATCTAATTAGCATAGATTATGATAATTGCATTTCGACAGTGCCCAGATGATAATGAAAGAAGAAAAACGATGAGAAACTGTGAGAGTCATACCGTTGGCATTTGTGCATCGTCATCAGCGTCATCCGTGTTACCTCTAAGACTCACTTTCCAACCCATAGTCCCTCGAGGTTGTATTGCGGCAGAATGCTCCTAGCGGCAGATGCAATAATGCTGTGTCGCATTGCGTCTTCGTCTCGACCTTCTCTCCGTGCCTTTTGGAGTTTTTCTAATTCGACTTTGTACACCAAATCCGGATCTTGACCCTCGACCTGCCGTAACTCTGCTCTGATCTCTTCTTCTTTCTCTCGGTCGCCAGTATTTATGGATTTCAAAAGTTTCCTCGAAAGCTTGTCCATGACCTCGCGCATGTTCCATAGATCATCTCCGTATTTGACAAATCGTTGATTGTTCTCCTCTTCCTGTTGTATTCTTCGTTTTCGTTCGGACGACTGTTCCGCGATCCCCAGATCARCGAATTCAATGTGTCTTGGTTTCTCCTCCTTGCTCTCCCCGCTTGCACGACCGTCATCTTCTGGTGGCGTGTCCTCGGCGGACGAGTAAGAGGAAACATGCAACGAAGAMGAACTTGAGGATGACAGAGCTGATGGACCGGTGCGTGTCACCAGRCTAAACGCATTAGAAGATGCCACCAAAAAGAGAACAAGTGGCTGGCCGAGTTGAAGGAAGGATTTCATGATTAAAGTTTGTGTTTTTGGTCAAAAGAAAATTGAAACGGAAATTCAGCCAAATTGTGCAAAGCGCAAGAAAGAGGTTCTCGTTGAAAAGTGTACGACTCTAAGGGTGCAGTGTATGTCGTAAATCAAACAATGCTTGTATTTCAATGGTCGTTCTTTCGAAAATTGTGACAATGGCTGTAACTGTGTTTCTTTCTTCAAAATTCTCTTCTTTCACCAGACGGTTTTTTTATCTCGTCCGATCAAAATGTTCGGTCACTTTCAAGGGTGGCCTGCTAATGTACTGCACCGTAGCTTTGTATTCGGAATCAGGGGTCGGAACGTGGGTGACCAACAAAATCCTGAACTTCTCTTGACACACAATTGATGATGTCAACAAGAACAAAAAACGATTTTCATGTTTCGAAAAAAAAACAGGGTTTCGTTAAGAGCATTCAAGTCTTTGACATGCATCTGACACGATTTTCTCATAAAATTCTGCACACGTAACTCTCATTGGTTCGCCTAATGGATGACGTATCTGAGTTGGACATACCAGTCGCACATCTCAATATGGATTTAGTCGCGCGCTGGTTAAGGACATAAAGAGGTGCACGATCTGATTGCACAGTAAAACCCCCCTAAATGTCTGGCACTCTACCCCAAAATAAACTCATCTGGATTCATTGAGTTGGATCCATCGAGTCGTCTTTGGTTCAAATCGTTTTGACCAGTTCGACTCAGGACAGGCGGGACACGCTCGAAGACGTCATTTCTCATCAACTATTTTTCAGTTCAGTCTCGGTAAAAATAAATAAGAATATTGAAGAACAATGATTTGAACCTAATCAATGTGGACCACGTAAGCAGAGTTCATGTCTTCATGTTCATCGCCTTCCGATTTCATTTTTGCATCCAGCCAAAGGAAATCACGTGCATTTTCAAAGTTTTAACGCACGAGCACGCTACAACTGTGATAGGTAAGGGGACAAGGTCCAAAACAAATATTTCCTTAGTCAGACTTCGTAACACGTTTCATGGATGCTCGGTGATCAGCGACCACATCTTCCTCCTTCCTCCATACATTCGACCAAAAAGCTGTTTTCTTCTCCCTCCGTGCTCGCTCAATTCTTTTTAATTAGGTGGATAAGTTGCAGTGGTAGTGTGTACCTGAAAGCCATCATTATTTAATCGGGCCTCGTATCGTATCTTCTCCAGCCAACACAGAAAAAGAACGTCTGACTAACTCTAACCGAACGTCTTCTATTCTGAGAAAAAGCGTTCCAAACGGGAGCACATCCGGCACTCAAACAACTCACGCGACACAACCACCAGTGAACAAAAAGTACCCCGGCTTTTTTTCATTGCTTTTGTAGGACACATAAGTTAATCCTTCCCACTCCGGAAGTATTTTCTAAAGCACCGAAAACTTCCGTTCAACCCATTCTCCTCACCCACAGGACCAATTGCAATTAAATTACAGCAAAGATGATTCAAGGCAGAAACTTGTGGATTGTTGTTGTCCTGGCGACATTCCTTGGTCAGGAATCAACCGGGTTCAGTGCACCAGTTACAACGAACAGCAGAAGCAGGAGTGTCTCGAACCAGAGAGCAAGCACGACACACCTCGAGTTGATTGCAGCGGGGGGGAATTTCTTTGACGATTTTCGATCGGAGCGACGGGATGGTAGCGGTGGCGAAGATTCGGGAAACGGCAAGGACCACCACAACCGCGTCAGAAACGAACGAAGCAGCGATTCTACGAAGTTTGTCACGGGCGACGACTTGCACCGACTGCGGCACCAGGTGTTGGCCATGCGCCTCGAATTGCAGGAAGCACGACGAAGCGGGGACATCGGACGAGTCGACGACCTGGAGCGAGCCATCATGAAGACCCAACAAGTCGATGCCGAGTTTGTCTACACGGTTTCCCTGGAACGGCAGGAACTAGCCTTGCAGGCAGGTGACGTAATCGCCGCCCAGCGATTCCACGAAAAGGCAATGGACGCTCGATCTTCCCTACCCCAATTTCAATTGGAGGGCCTCTGGGTTGGAAAATACGGCGAGGAGCAAGGATATGAAATGATCAATGTTACCTACCACGGAGATACCCTCGTTGCGCACAAGGTTACCTCGGGAGCCAAACACGTTCCACGAGGTGCCGAGACCTTTCGGGTCGACCTTGCACCACAATTTCCTACTGAGTCTACCCTTTCTAATAGAAGAAACAATCACAACAGACAAACGGGCAGCGAACCCTTGCTGCATAATCAACAATCCCAAAACCAAGATTTGACTCCAATCGAACTGGGAGAATCCGCCGCGAAACAATGGGGATGCAAATACCTTCAGCGATTTGGTGGGCAGGGACAGGTAGCATCGGAGGGATACAAAGACAGCCAATGGATGGACGGCCAACTCATACTGGTCAACGAATACTTCAGCTTCGCGTGGTTGCCCATTGGACACCAGGTCTTTTTTGGACGACCCACGGCGGAATTAGTTGTCAAGCTAATGAAAGACGAAAGCAAGCGAGAGAGCGCAGTATCCTCCCCCGCGCGGTCCTTTTTAGAAAAGTGCTGGGAGGAAACCGAACACATTGAAGACGAATTGGAAGCCGACCGGTCCCAGCAATCTTCATGGAACACAAACATATATTACGATCAAGATGGATGTTTTGAATAGAGAAGACGCCACTACTGTACGCACCATTCCTTATCTCGATCACGCACCAGAATTTGATCACGATTCCTATTTCCTTATTACTATCAAAAGAACACAACAACAACCCATTCGAAACGACTTATTCTGCAACGAAATTTTCTTCCCTGTACAATAATTATGGCTACCAACGCTGAACCCTCATACAATACTGTATCACTAATCACACGAATTAAATCATTCCTTTAGCTTAACTCAATATACAAGATCCAACGTTTTCACTGAAATGAAGAAGTGGTCAATGCGAAACAATTTGTTTTAAGAGACGTCGGGGTTACAAGAAGGCATCATTAAAAATATTCTCCTTGACCTTTATCTTCTCTTGTAAATACACGGTTTTGCAGAAAATTCGAGATCCTTGTCGGGTTTCTTCCCATTCTTTTTCAAATCTAAAAGCAAGAACATTGTATTGCTACGATCGGTTCGAACGCATTGAAAACCTAGCTTTTTTAGAACGTCCGTAAACTCTTCTAGCGTTCCTTCTGTTTTCTCTTTGGAAGTCACGTCGGCGTCTTTGTTACCAGAGGACGACGAAGACTCTTTGTTGTTGCTACTGTTTTTCTTTCCTTTTCGACCATGACTGTACTCGATTCTAGAACGAACTTCTGCGATTTTGACTCGACCACTGTCTTTCAAGACGCGGTGCGCTTCTCGAATGAAATCTGCGAGGTTTGTCCCCATGAGGGACAGACAAAACACACACACATCGACCGACTTGTCCTTCAGTGGCACATCTGCCATGTCGCACGCCGTCACCAACTCGTTCGGCGATACCAGATCAAAGGAGTGGACCTCAAACGAGTTTTCCTCTCTTATATTTTTACCCTTCTGCTTAATTTTTTTCTTCACAGCTAGCAGATCCTTGGCAAGCTGGGCATCCCCACACCCGAAATCTGCGACAACGCAGGGTCCTGTTGTTTGATGCTTAGCATTTTTGTGATAGGTTGATGTTAGCGATCTCACCATGACGTCGACGGGATTTTCGGGCCACGATTCCACCTGGTGTCGGAATCCTTCGTGGTACTGCTCAAAGAGTTCCGGATTTTCTTTGAATTTGTCGTAGGATTTTTGGGACGTAGTTGTATACAATTCTTCGTTTAGGATTCGAAAGCGAGATCCTGCCAAACGAGCCTTGAAGGCTTCTTGGATAGAATTCTTCTTTTTTGTGCCCGTCTCTGTTGTCGCCGATGCTGCTAGAGAATTTGTCGAAGACGCATCGGTCGAGCTTGTTGCGCTCGGTGCACTTTGGCTGGTTTTGCCCTCGGCTTGCTCCTTCTTGAGCTTCCCCAGTATTTTTCTCATTCTCTTCTTTTTGCTTTTGCTCCATTTTTCTGTAGATTCAGCGGGCGAGTCGGTCTTGCCATCTTTGCCTTGTTCTTTGCCTTGTTTCCTATCTTTTTTCTTGTGAGGCGATTCTTTCTTGAATTTTTTCCGAGGCTTGCCGTCTTCCTGTGATTCGTTGGCTTTCCTGATCTTCGCCATGGCAAAGAATTCGATAAATTAATCTCGTGGGTGGGATGAAAGTGAATTGGTGGAACTTCGATTTMTGTTATCAACAAAAGGATCTGTTTCCAAATGTAGATGCGGTTGAATATCTGCACCCTTTTCTGCTGAGTTTGATTTGGCCGATCGAAAAGCAAATTCGAACACAAAGATGACAATGATTTTCGATTTTCTGAGCAGGATTTTTTGTTTGGGTTTGAGATCGATGGTGATGGCATTTCCATTTTTCTTTGGACCGCATGTCAGACCCCCCAAACTTCCAGTCGTGGAGGGAGTGTTTCGCGCATGGATCAATGCGCGTCCCAATCCGCGCTACCACGTCAGTCGTGGCTGAATGAATTCTTTCTGGTGCTCTGGCACGGGTTGTCAAAAAGTGTCATGAAACATGCAGTGGATCGTTTAATCTTTTAGCGTTCGAGTAGAGATTAGTCTTGTTTTTACCGTGTGATTGTCAGCGAATTCGCATCTTGGACGAAGGAATTTAGAACGAGGCCATCTGATTCGATATTTATGGTTACGACTATGACTAGCAGTCTTCTTTTCGATGCAAAGGAAGTTCTTTCGTAGATCATACAAAACACGAAGACAAACCATCTTGTGCACAAATCATCACGAGCAACCATTAGAATACAAATAACTCTGAACTACAGCTGAATCGAAAAGCAACAAAACAAGAAAAAATGGTATCATTTCGATTCGTTTCAATTGTCACAATGGCTTCGGCGGTCTCTGGACTCACAAACAATGGAAAACCTCAGCGGTTTACTGTTGCTGAACAGATGGCACTGTCGCAGGGCGAGGCCTCTTTATTGGGAGCTTCTACGAGCTACTACAGCAGCCAACCCTTGTGGTCGGGAAAGAAAAATGCTGAGAAGAGTCCGTTTCGAGGCAAGAACGAGGATCAATCACATTCATTTACTCAACGCACACAACCCAACCAAAGCTCCTTTGTGCAAAGGAAGTCGTCCTAAGAAGTGTTTCCATTTTATCGAGAACTGAACGAGCATAGAAATCGAAGCCAACACAAAATATTCATTTTGTATTGAACAAGCAGAAAACGGTCACTGGCAGATCAAATGCAGCATGACCTTTCATAGCATTCGCAAATACTGGAAATAATATTATCCCCAGTAAAACATTCCAATCTGTGTGCAACGAATAAGGCTGAGAGTTGTCTCACTAAGTGTCTGGTAGCACAGACATCCATTCTCTGCTGAAAAAAGTCATTCCCATTGTTGCAAACTACTTTCATCGATTATTTATACTATTCGAACCAAACTGCTTTTTTGAAAAGTTATCAGAATCTTTCCATCAGCATTTGATCCTTGGTTACAATCAAAAGATATTATTTGATAATTCTAAGTCATCTTCTTTTCAATCAGTATTTTGACTTGAAGACGAGATCAATCTATCACTTTCTTCCACTTTACTATTTTACAATTTACGTGTACTAGAACGGTCATCCAGTCTCGAATTATGAGTTATACACAGACTCCGTTCCGTCGAGTCTTATGAATCCATACCACACTTTCCTATTCTCTGTATAGCTGGCTTTCCCTAAGGGATTGCGCTTGCGAAACTACCGTCGTCGAATGACTTTTCGATGCCATCGAGCAGCGCCTCTTTTACATCATCTTCATCGTCTCCTTCTTCCAGTGTCACACAAACTTTTGTATCCACTATGGAGCAAACGATTCCATCGATCCGCAACTCCGGACAATGGGAGTTATCAAAGATAGAACTGATAACGGGCGGGTTAGAGTCGGTGTAGAAAACAAGCCGCCGACTATCCATATTACTTATTCGATTTTCCGTGGTAACTGGAAGATATGCAGTTCGTCTTCTAAACTTTTTCCCTTCGTCTTTCACTGCAAGAATACTACTAATGCGCTCCCCTTGTGGGCTGTAATATTCATCCAGTCCAAATCTACCAAGATTTACGATTGTCAAGCGATTTTTATGTGTTTTTGATGGAGATCGATCGGTCGATGCTTTTCGAAGAGCCCGTTCTTCTGCATCCTCTGGGAAAGTTTCATTCAAGGCTTGAATGGTCACAAAACGAGTTGCTACAATGAGGTCAGATTTGTAACTGTTACCAATTTCGTTCTCAATATCAGCCGAAGTCAATCCTTCGTCATTTCTGATTCCGTACTGGAAGTTCACGCAAGCTAAAGCATCGGGCTCAGGTGCTATACATACAGGAGAGAATTCAATAATGAGATAATATATGCCCTCCTATTTCCAAATCTAGCACCAAGATGAATCGCAATCGTCCCTGCAATGTGTGTTACTTACGAGGCGTGTCAATAAAAATTGATGGAGCTGGGGAMGGAAATTCTGTTAAATTTCCGGTGGATGCGATTGTTGGAGCTTCAGATGTCTGGGCTTCAGTAGGGGCTGCCGATGGAGCTGCCGATGGGGCTACTGACGGTGCAGATGTTGGAGATTGTGTTACATCTGATGGTTTGAAAGAAGGCTCAATCGTTGGGGATGGTCCGAAGGTGCCGATCTCGTTCTTGATTGCCTCGTCGACTGTTCTGCAGATTGTGATGAGATTGTCTTCGATGAATTTAGACTGCGATGAATCCAAATCGATCCTAGCGGCTCCGCCCACGCAGCAAAAAGGTGCGTGTGACATGTAGGAGCAGAAACAAGATCCGTAAATAAATGTGGAAATAAGAGAGAATGGGAGTTCAGTATATCCGTCCGCACCGATCTCTCCTCGACTTCGTTTCGAGATAAAAAGCACATACTCGTCTTCGGAAAGCTTCATATCGCCGTCAAGGTCACTACTATACATATCATCGACACAACCTTGGTGATGACTGTACGCTCTACTTAATTGATAGCTTTGGGCCTTTCGTCGTTGCAAACCTTTGTCGCTGTCTGTGATAGAGCCGTTCATACAATCTACGAGATCTGGCAGGAGAAGGGATGCAATCAGCCACAGGAAACAGCATTTTTGTTGATTGAATTTCCTCATCATAATATTGCACACGTTTGTGCTACTTGGCTATCAGGACTTCCGTTGGTACGTTTATGCGAACTACGATTTGGAAGCTTGGACAGTGCAAGCCTAGAAACTCCTGATCCTCGATGCTCGTTAGGACAAGATACAATGTTTCCGTCGATAGGAGTTTTGGTTGTTCGCTATGACTCTCAGGGAGAGAATATTACCTATCCTAATGTCAATGGTTTGAGTGTGTCTGCCAGAAGGAGGCTTTCCGTCTAACGGAGCCCATTCAAAGCCATCATTTTCCCAAGACGGTGTCCAAAAAAAGCTGAAAAACATGATATTGTGATGAGGGTTGAGATGAAATTCGTCAAGCACCCTGCTCGCGACACCTAAGTATTTCTTTTTAACTGACTAAAATCGATCAATTTTCTTCGTTGGACCCTTTTTTCGTCTAGGTGACAACTTCGTTGAAAAGGATATCACATTAAATATTTTTGAGGAACTCACGGAAAATTTACTCGCAACTGTGGCTCCGTGACCCGTGACCTCTATTGCCACCGGTACATACGTACGTACATACCTTATAGTAAACTATCAACATATCATACAAAGGTACACTTCTCGTGACTGGATGATACAGTAAGTCCCGCTTTTAATACCACATGATTGTGACCATGATGATACGCTTAAAATACTTAAGGAATGTTGAATACAACAATGTAGCCTTATGATTCTCATTCACTTCTGGCGATGCGATGAGCCTAGAAGAGTTCAACACGCAGCATAGACCATCGTCTGGGAAGTGCCCATCCCTGGGACAAAGGTTTCGTCCACGGACGACTCTGAATAAAGCGGAGCAACTACGTAGGGAGTGAAAACATTGCAATGAATGGAAGGAAGAAAAAAGTTCGAGGAGGRATAAGAGTGTCTTCGCAGTGCCTCTTTCTGATGATTGAATGCGTGTGCTTGGTGTATGTAAGCTTGTTGAAATTGATCGATGTTCAAGATCCGAATCATTCTATTGGAGACTTCCCCTCTGTCACCACCATTGATAACAATGCTGGAATATCACCGGAATACACGAAACCTCGTCTGGAAGAATACATACAAGGTTGGAACATAACGAAGAATGTCAATTGGTTACTCGATTTTTCCATTGTAGGTTTTCCAAAAACCGGGACTTCGACACTCATGCTCTACCTTAAAAATCAGACGGAATCGGTTTTTATTTTTGATGACGAACGATGTGAATTAGGATGGAATCAGCATGTGCCTCTTCTTAAAGATCTTCATTCGAAATACCAACCTAATCTTCTTATGGGCATCAAATGTCCTCGAGATCTGGAAGTAGATTTTGCTCTAAAAAATTACAGATCCTTCTTCCCCGAGACAAAATTCATCGTTGGTGTGCGAAATCCAATTCGATGGTTTGAATCGTTCTATAATTTCCGTATCCAAAACAGATTTCCGATGCTCCCTCCGCAAAAACTTGTTGGTAAATGTCGAAAATTAAATCAGGGTTTGTGTACCAATAGAGCCAATTTCTCGCAACACCTGTCGAAGATCGAAGATTCGCGGAAGGTGTTTTTGTACGATATCAACCAGCTGAAGAACAAAGACTTGATGCCTACTTTCTTGCGCGATCTGACAGAATTTCTCGGCCTGGAAAACCCTCTAGAGAAGCCCATGATTCACGTGAGACCAKGAGAGCAATATGTCTCGGGAGACTACGAAAATGAATTGCGTTCCAAAAGAATCAACATTTGTGAAGATCAATATAAAGACCTGCGGGGATTGTTGCAAAAGCAAGCATCAGAATCTGCCAACTGGATCCTTCGTGAATTTTTACCGAATCCAAATGTGAAGGTGTCTTCTCCTGCGTACTTCGAACAACTACTGGAAATGTGGCACAACGATCCTTGTGAGATCGCCGGGACTAAAATCCGAGTGTAAAAAGGGGTTGCTATTGACATAATTCTGCTAGTTGCAAATATAAATTCTATAGAGTCTTATTCTGTCCTTGGTACCTTTAGCTGAGCAAGTACAGTTGGGCTGAAAACATTACTTGACAATAACTAGACCGCGGAACATGAGGCTAGCATCTTGAATCATTTTTTCTCCTCCCTTCAGTGCCGTAACGGTCGATCCACAACCTATCTGCTTGATCTTTTCGTCCATCATGCTATTCAGTCGAAGGTATTCCTCGTCGCTTAGCTTCTCGTTATTGTCGTCGTGGGTTGGAACTCCCCTTTCGTCGAATTGCCTATATTTTGGGTATTTCTTTTTTCGTCTGTGTCGAAGCTCGACGGGATCGAAGCCTTCTTCTTCGGAACCAAACAATGCCCAAGCGGGGGTCTCGGCCGTGTAGTCTTCTACGGCGTAGGTGAACGTAGGGTCCTCCTTGTGTTTTCTGGCCAGCTCGTGAAATTTGGGATAATTGATCCAAGTTTTCCACATGCGTCTGCCATCGGCAGCCGTCTCGGCGAACTGATCCACACGCGCGAGCAAAACACTCACCGAATGCTTGTGCTCGCATGCCAAATCGTACTCGGGCACGTCTTGTCCCTCGAGCCGGAGCTTATCGAGTTCGACCTTGAGGTTCTTGACTAGATCTACGACTTCGTGGTGCCATGGCGTGTTCGACATGTTGAGATTCGATGCGTCCGATTTTCCACAAAAGGTAACACCCTTGACCTCGACGAGTGACACCTTTCCGAGGGCAATCAATTTCGCGTATCCTTCTACTTCGTCCGAGTTCCATCCCTTCACGACGGTTAGTCGCGCGACCGTCCGCTGTCCCTTGTGTTTCAACAAAGTGAGAGCCTCCTGGAGGCGTTCCCATGCATCCGAGAAGAGAGGTCTGTCGATTTCAATCAAGCTCTCCGGTGTTGGTGCATCTACGCTCACGTAGAGTTGCGTGATGGGGATCAAGCTTTCGATGGCTTTTGGGTGCTGTCCATTTGTAACCAAAAAGGTGCTAATTTCCCTGTTGTGCAAATCTTCTAGCAGTTCGTTGATTCGAGGATACATAACCGGTTCGCCAACGAGAGAAAGGGCGCAATGCCTCACGGTGTGGGCTTCTTGCCACCGCTGGACATTCACACCGGGGATTCCCCTCGTCTCCTTGATCATTTTGACGTGCGTCTTGACGGCTTCGTCCACGATAAAGTTCGGATCGTCGGTCTTCCACCGCCACTCCTTTCCGACGGGGTTTTTGTGGTGCCTCCAGCAAAAGACGCATTTGTTGGCGCACGCCAAACTTGGGGTTGCTTCCATGCATTGATACGAAGTGATGCCGTAGAAAGTGTGTTTGTAGCAGCCACCCCGTCCTCTCAATTGGTGCTTCGTCCAGCGGCACAACTTGACGGCGCTGTGCGTACCGATCAGTTTGTACCCTTCTTTCTTTAGGGACTTTGCTTGCGTGCTCGTTACCATCTCTCTGGGCTCGGAGGATTTGACCTCTCCTTCGTTGTCGTTCTCCGACGATTCCATTATCGTGCCCAGGTCTTCCATGTCGGTAACCTCTGGTTCTTCGTTGCGCTCGTCTTCTGCTTCGTCCTCTTCATCGTCCACGATCAGTTTCGGTAGAATGTCGTGGTAGATCCATGCTTGCAGCACGCGGTCCTGGTTGCCCGTGGCATCGTCTCCCACCCGGACCTGTTTTCCAAAAACCTTAGCTCCCAGTGTCCTGAACCCAATGAAGGCTTCTTTTGCGGGTTTTCCCATCGTGTCGTCCCCGTAATCCGAACATCCCATGCCCATGACGGCGACCTGTAGCTTGTTCTTGAGGGGGCGTTTTTCGATCCTCCAGTCGTTTTTCAGGTCCTGGAGGGCCGATTCCAGACACGTCGCGGTGTGAGGCCACGAACCCCCGTGGTGCGTCGGCAAGAGCACCAGGAGCACCGGTGGGTTCGGTTCCACCGCGTTTTTCTTTTTTGATTTCTTGGCAGCGTTCTCGTCTTCCTCGCTGTTCAGCAGCTCGTCCCACCAGTCCCATTCTTCGAGGCTCCCCATCTGAATCGTCCGATCGTGGTCCAGGTTTTTCTCCCGCAGGCAGGCCAGCAAATCCGTTGCGAGTTTCGAACACGTCCCGGTGACGGAGCCGTGAGCGATCGTGATCGTGTTTGGTGCCAGTACCCGGCGGTAGTTGCCTTTTCCCTCTTCTTTTTCGTCCTCTGGGATGGTGTCAATGGGCCGGGTTTGGATCTCGAGCACGGGTGCGTCGAAGGATGCTCGCTGGGGTTTTGCGGCACCACCGCTCGCGGTGGCATCGATTCCGTCCGCCGGCCGCCCACGTTCCTCGTTTTTTTCTTCGTTGTCGTCGTATTCGATCGCTGCTGCGTTGCGTTGCGTTCTTCTCACTACTCTGGGATGTTGCCCTTGCCGTTCTTGCTTTCGGCCCTCTCTCTCGGGATCAGGGTTTGCCCCGGCGCTATCATCGGTTCCTTGCCGCCGATACCAGAAGGTTCCGAGGGCCACCAGTGTCAGAGAGACCGCAGTGGTGAGGATCACCTGGTTTTGCGAGCTGTTGCGGCTCATTTTGTCGTGGTTGGTTCGTTCGGGAACTCAAAAGTGTGCCCCGGGAAGTATCGTACTTTGTTGAAGCGGGAGAACGAGTACGAGTACTTGTTGCACTTGACATCAAACGAGGAGGATTCGCTGTTTGTTTGGCGGGGTTTGGGTCCGTCGCTGCGCAGAAGAAGGGGGAAAGAAAACTACCCGAGACGGGCTGGATCGAACAGCTCATCTGTTTATCATGCCTTGATTTTGATGGGTGGTGGAAAATGGGTATGAGAGAGGGTCTTTTTGGGTGTTCGTGATTGAACAAGGAATGATTGTTTGGTTGACTCATTCGACTACTGTAAAGACTGCTTGGGAGGGTTCGTTCAACATGCAGTTTTTAGTTTTTTCTACCGTACAGTACGTACCGTACCAGAAAGTACCCTTTCACCTAGTCCCACATCTTACAAAAAACTGAGCAGTGCTTCAAAACGAGAGGGGCAATTTGGCGCTCGAGACGATCATCGAAAGCAGTTGGGACGACCATCCTTCCTTTGGTGAGAACGTTTACCTCTGAAGACGTGCGTGACAACGAACACCGTTGCCAATTGGTTGCACCAATCCTTGTGAGACTACCCGACTTGGTTAATACATTGAACATATCAAACAAAAGAAATAAAGTATTACTCTGAGAAACGATAGGATAAACAATTTCTAGTAGTAATAGAATGGTTCCAAGCGGATGGTTGTGGCTATTCGARTTTCAAAATCGTAGCTCCAAGCGCCCATTTGTTTTTCTGTAGAATACGTGGGAGATACTATCGCACTAATAATGCTTGTAGGACTTGCCATGCTGATATTCCTGTTGGGGCTGCAATGCTTTGACCTAGGCTACAGCATAGCAGAGTACCGCGGCGTTCTACGATCCGCCAGAGACAAGCCGCATCGCATCGCATCACATCGCATCGCTTTGCTCCTACGAATCCTTGAGGAGCGACTCGAAAAAGCTCGAGACGGCCGCGTCCTTTTCCTTCGGTTTGTCCGCGCCGCCGTCCTTCCCCGCCGCTGCTTTGTTCTTGTCGGTCTGCTCGGCGGAGGCCACCGGCAGGGCCGAGGCGATCGAGTCTCGGAGCTGCGTCAGCCACCCGTCGTCCCCCGCTGCGGGGGCACCGGCGCCCTCGGCGGCTTGGCCCCCGTGTGGTTCCGACGGCAGGGCCACCCACAGGCTGTCCTTGGCCGCGTCCCAGTGGCCGGGGTAGTTGGCGTTTCGCAGCAGGACGCTCTCGATGAGGTCCTCCTGCTGCCGGCCGGGGCCGTAGAGGGCGGCGGCGGCAGCGGCAGACTCGGATTCCGGGGCGGGCACCGCGGAGGATGTGGCCGCCTCGGCGTTCCACACCTGGATTCCGTTGGCCATGTCTCGCCACAACTGCGAGAGCTTGTCGTACGAGACGGACCGCTGTGCGTTGCTCTCGCTGCTCCCGCTTCCGGTGGCCGCGTCCTCTCCGGTTTTCTCGTCGGAAGCATCGGTGTTCGGTGACGAGTCCTTCCGCTCCCCGGGGCGTTCCACGAAGCACAGGGCCGCGTGGATCGAGCAGGCAAACTTCCGGAGGTGGTAGACGACCAGGGCCCGGGCCTGCTTCTTTTTGTAGGCGGCTTCCGAGGACTCGTCGGCCGTCCTTGCGTCCGACGAGGAGACGACGGCGCACACCATGAGACCGACCCTAGCGTTGCGGGCCTCCTCCTCGATGCTCCGCTCGGCCTGCGGTTCGTCCGGTGCCAGGCCGAACTGGACCGTCTGAAGGTCGTACAGGCTGGTGGTACGGACCGCTTCGGATTTGGTCTCGGCAGGGGGCGGGTGCTCGATCAGGTGCCTCACCAGGGCCGCCTGGAGGGCGCTCAGGGTCGGTTCCACGGTCGTCTCGTCCGACAAGTCGACCGTCAGGCAGTACACCGGCGGTGGCGGCGGCGTCGACGACGAGGAGGAGGAAGAAGAAGTCTGTGCCAGCTTGGCCAGGAGCGAATCCACCAGCGGATCGTGGTCGCTGCCACTGTTACTGTTTCCGCCCTTTCCGCTGTTCTCGTTGGTTCCGAGGCCGACGCGGCAGTTCCACACACCCAGGTCCGGGTTGGCGTGGCGGTGTTTCAGCTCCGCGGCGACGGCGTCGTCGCGGGAGGCCCCCACCTGAACGGCCTGGTAGGTCAGCGAGGTGTACCCCGATACGGAGGGAGTGTCCTCCATCAGAATTATTTGTTGGCCGGAATAGAGYTGAACAACGGTYGGAATGGTCGCCGACGAGGTGGCGGTGGCTCCATCGGTCTGCCGGACGGCCAGGTCTCCTTCGCTGTTGCTGTTGTTGGCTCCGGTGGCGGATGCCAGCGTTGTAAAGAGGCCCATCGTGTCCTTGGTCTAGTTCTTGTGCTTGTTGTCTCTTTTTTTATGTCTTTGTATTCTCTATGGCGCCTTTGTTGCTGATATCCGCGATACTATTGCAACTGTCGTTCCAATCTCCTTATCGATGGATATTGAGGAGGTTGGCTGCTATTGTTGCGAATGTTTGTCTGCTGATAATACAAAATACTTGTAACCACTAGTAGTCTCGTTGTTAGATGGTACGTAGT